>JAKTTT010000053.1:0-143545 GCA_030581615.1 Alloascoidea africana | reverse complement strand
GGGGGGGGGTGGTGGGTGGTGGTGGTTTTACAACACCTTAGTTTATCGATCTATTTCTGTGTAAAATATCTCAATCTGTGGTTTATGGAGGCTAGTATCGCCTCTTATTGATCATAGATCGTTGTAGATCATATTTTAACGAGTTAATCAAGAGAATGATATCTGGAACGATGTTGGTTGGCTTTGTACCTCTGGCGTTTCTCCTAATATGCGCCAATTGTGTTGAAACACACCAGTCAGTTTGGTTCCATCCAGTTATCTACATAACAAAATGCCCAGCCCGTTTTCCCGTTTAAACTTGCAGCTCTGATATAATGCCACAATTCTTGGTCATCACAGGCCGTAATAATGTACATTAAACCCTTAAAAGTTCATCTGTTCTTTTCTGTTATCGGAAAAAAGTATTGACATTTGCATCTCCATTCACGAGATATAGGTACTCTTGCTCCCTCACTTCAACTTTATCCATGGGGATAGAGCCACGACTGATCCTTAAAACCCCTGTAATATCTTTCGCTCTCCCCGTTTCCAGTGGTTTTAGGCTGATTGTTAAACTGGACTTGTGGATAATGTTGACTAGAAAATCGTACTGTTGGAATTGTAGACTGGGCGTGGAAAACTGATGATGTTCTACATCAGTGAGCGCTTCATCGACGTTTGCAAAGAGAAAAACTGAGTGTGATAGTTTCTGGATTGAATGAACAAGTCTCAACAGTTGCTTTGAATCTGCAAGTCCAGTGGAAAGGAGAACATCAGGGGACTCCATTACCACCAATGGCTTGTTGGTTGATTTAGAACAAATGGCCATCAACTGGTTCTGTAAATCCTGGAAACTGGATATTGGACCCAGACGTATTCCTGGTTTCCCAGACCTGGACGTCAACTCTGTGAACAGATTACTGAGACAATCCACAATTGTCACTTTGTTCCCCAATTTGACCAAATCAACTCCATATTTTTTTAAAGTTTTGTTATAGTAGTCATACTCATTCACAAAGGAAATCACCACTATTGGAACACCTCTAAATGCCGAAGGACTTCTTAAATTCTCGGAATTGTTGTTTTTACCATGACCCTTGTTTAAAGAATCTGTATCATATAGTGCTGATTCAATAATTGTGTTAAGTAGCCATCCTGGTTGTACACCTTGTACAGATGTGATTAGAGACAGAGGTCTAGAGACGCACGACAAGAACGATGAGGAAATCACCGGACCGTTTTTGAAAAAAGACAGTTCTTGTAATTGGACCTCTGCCATTTCTTCACTTTGCGATTTAATCTCTGAGAGATTGTGAAAAACGAGAGTATGTCGGCTTGTGTGAGTGTGTGGAGGTTTTTCACACTCAAAATTTTTTGACCATCTTTTCACTTTTTCTTTCTCTCCCTTTTTCTCTTCAATACAGTAACTGACACAACGAATTCGATCATGACTGCCGTTTTGCCAGCTACTCTACCTAGTCTCCCAGCCGAGAAGGCTTCTCAGGCTACTTTTGTTCCCGTGAACAAGTATTCAGGTAAGCAAGTTTAGGTAATGTCCGCAAAGGCCCCCTTCCTAAAACGGAAAAAAAAAGAGAAAAGAGAAAAGACAAACACTAACAAAGCCAATCACTTTAGGACCTGTCAAGAGACCTGTTGAGCCTGTTGGAAGATATTTCCTAGCACATGCAAGCAGAGCTCTTCGAGGCCATACCTGGTCTGAATATGAGAAGCTCGAAGCTGAAAAAAATGTCCAGAAGGTTGACGAGTCCGCGGACGATTCTGAAGAAGAAGAGCCCGAAGACCCCGAAATGCTGGAAAGAGACCCCAAAGATTGGAAGAACCAGGATCACTATGCTGTTCTCGGATTGTCCAAGTATCGATTCCGAGCCACTGAGGAACAAATCCGTAAAGCACACCGTAGAAAGGTTTTGAAGCACCATCCTGATAAGAAGGGTGAGAAAGGAGGTCTGGACAAAGATGGATTTTTCAAGTGCATTCAGAAAGCATACGAAATTTTGATGGACCCTGTGAAGAGAAGACAGTGGGACTCTGTGGACTCTGGTGCTGACGTGCCCAAGCCCTCTGCAAAGGCCAAAGGTGACTTTTTCGAGCTATGGGGGCCAGTTTTTAAAGCTGAGGCTAGATTTTCCAAGAAGACTCCTATTCCTTCTTTTGGAGATATGTCTTCGTCGAAAGCAGAGGTTGAGCATTTCTACAGTTGGTGGTACAAGTTTGACTCTTGGAGATCGTTTGAGTATTTGGATGAGGAAACTCCCGATGATTCGAGCAACAGAGACAACAAGCGTTACATTGAGCGCAAGAACAATGCTGCGCGAAAGAAGAAGAAGACAGAGGACAATTCCAGAATACAGAAGCTGGTAAGCGAAGCCGTCAGCCTTGACCCCAGAATCAAGCTGTTCAAGCAGAAGGAGAAGGAAGAGAAGGCCAAGAAGAAGTGGGATCGAGAGGCCGGTGCTCGAAAAGCAGCCGAAGAGGCCCAAAAGGCCAAGGAAGCAGCGGAAAAGGCCAAAGCCGATGCTGAGAAGCAGCAACAGGAGTCCCGACAGTCGGCCAAGAAGGCCAAAGAGGCCGCGAAGAGCGCAAAGAAGAAGAACAAGCGTGCCATCAGAGGCAGCGCCAAAACGGTCAACTACTTCAGCGAGGGAGCTCCTTCTGCTGAGCGAATCACCCAGGTCGATGCCGACCTCGATCTGATAATCGAGAAGCTGGACGACGTCCAGCTCGGCGAGGTCGCCAAGCAGATCGGCTCGCTCACGGACGCCAGCTCTGTCCAGCAGCTCCTGACCGAGACGGCTTCCGGTCTGGCGGCCGCCAGCAAGCTGAGCTCGTCGTCGCTTAAGTACTTTAAATGAGCCTGCTATATAGATCAATCAAACCCGTTAGGATTAGACTCTGTACACACCCATTCTGCCCGTGTCTCAAAAAGCACGGCCGTTGGAGACTTCAATGACCTTTCCTATCTCTTTCCAGCCGCCCGGCCCTAGTTGCTTCAAGTATGACTTCTTTCCGAGGGAGCCAGTTCAGCATCCCGGTCGCCGTCGAGCACACGCCGTCGTCTTTCAGCGCCCAACCCCGTCCCAGCTTTGGTCCTGTCTCCCCGGACAGGTCGCTGATCCAGCAGTTTGAGACACTTGCGACCAAGACCGAAGAGTTTCTAGATGATCTGGCACATCCTCTCAAAAAGTAAGTCGAATAAAACCTCACAAAGTTGTTTACTTTGTGGGTGGACCATAGTGTTTTGTGATGTTTTTCTTTTTTTTTTTTCATTGGAAAACACTGAAAACACATGGATGCATTGTTTTGTACCGGTCCTAATATTGTTCTCCACGTATATAGACACATCCCACTTATCGGGAGACTCCTTATAGTTGCGACGTTTTTCGAGGATGCCCTCAGAATAATCGTGCAATGGTCCGATCAGGTCATGTTTTTCAAAATCTACCGGAATTTCCCCCGGTTCTTTGTACTACTGCTGTTGGTCTTTAACGTTGTTGCCATGGTCGGCGGATCTACTCTAATAATTCTGCGAAAGAAGATTGAGTACGCAATAGGTGGTTTACTAGGCGTGATTGTGTCCCAGGCCTACGCCTATGAATTTTTCACAGACAGGACGTTCCTACTGCGCAACTTTAGCATAATTGGCGGGCTCATGATTGTGTTTAGTGACACCTATGTACGGGACAAACGTGCTTTCAGCATGCCTGGTTTACCAATGATGGAATACAAGGATAACAAAAGATATTTCCAATTGGCGGGCCGTGTTCTGATCGTGTTCATGTTTGCCGGATTTGCATTGTCCAAAACCTGGAGCTTTGGGAGAATTTTGGTTTCCCTGGTTGGGTTTGCCGCTTGTGCTTCCATCATTGTTGGCTACAAAGCAAAGTTTAGCGCATTAGTGCTTAGTGTGATTTTGCTAATTTTCAACTTCAGTGTGAATCACTATTGGAAAATCCCACATGGAATAGCCTCCCGTGACTATTTGGAATATGAATTTTATCAAATTTTGAGTATCATTGGCGGTCTATTGTTAATCGTCAATTCCGGAGCCGGAGAACTCAGCGTTGACGAAAAGAAAAAGATTTATTGAATAACAATAATAATAGTAATAATAATAAACGTTCAAAAGATTAAAAAGAAATGCGCCTGAATGAATGATACATAAATAAGCATTGTGTTCTGGGCTAGTGTCCTCTTTTTGCCTTCCCCATTCATCACCGTGATCCTAATCTTGACGCTTTTTTGTTATCAATGTATTCTCTCTCTAATGACTTGAACTTGCCGTCAGGTAAAACAAACAAAACGAATATAAAGAGAAATTGTTAAACTGCTTGGAATGCCTCAATTCGTTTTTTTATCATTGATATATAACTTAAACCGGAAAATGCTTCTCTCTCTAACTATACTTTCAAAAATCCAGCGTATCACGAGGCTCAAAAAATGTTGTGAAAACCACAATCGCTATATAAACCAGGAACCCTCCAACAATTGATAATATAGAAGCAGCGGTTGTAATAACATGCGTGTGTTGTAACATTATAGGAAGACCTATAAATGATTAGTGATCGGATAACATTGCCTAATTGACACATCCTGGGTTACTTACTAAAGCTCGAAACAAGTAAAAAAGAAGATATCCAGCGTCCAAAATCTTTGACATAGCTAGATCATCATAAAAAAGTAAGTCACAAATCGCCCTTATCTTTGGCGGCAAATACAAAAGATCCTCCCTCCTACCTTGAAGTTTCGCTCATAAAGTCATCATCGTCTTGAGCCCACCATCCACAAAACAAGTTCGGTAGATGTGATGTTGCAAATAGAAATACTGAAAAAAAAAGCATGATTAGTATTTAAGAACAAAGTTATCGCAAGTTGATTGAAAAAAGCAGATCACCATCACGTACGGACAAGTATTGGTAACCAGTTATGAAATAGAGCTCCTGCAAGAATGTTGAGCAAAAATCCAACTGACAGGACCACCGCCAGGCCAATCAGTTTATTCAAAGGTGTAAGCTCCATGATTCAAAGCATGGGTTCATCTTATTTGCTTGTTCCCGATGCTTGAGAAGAGAATAAAAGGTCCTTTTTGCCTGTAGTGCTGCCTCAGAAGTGTCTCACATCGGATGTGATATAGATCGCAGGGGTTACCCGGAGTATTTTTCAAAAGAAAGGACACCCATACACCCGTTCAAGATTCAAGTGGCAATCGCTCCAGAGATTCGCCAGCATCACCATCTTGGTTACAATCCATCTCTAAAGGCATGGTACGTCTCGTCTGGTTTGCAATGGGGCTTTTGTGATGATTTTTTTTATTGAATTAACAATCAATGACAATATAGTTCAGAAACAACTACGATAGTGATACGGTTACATATTCACCCACGGGCCGATTATTTCAAGTATGGCATATATTTCTTTTTATATGGGATCAAGAGTAATTAACACTATCGAAATGTTCAGGTCGAATATGCCTTGGAGGCAATTAAGCAAGGAAGTGCCGCGGTGGGTCTTGTATCCAAGACTCATGCTGTCCTGGTCGCTCTGAAGGTATGACAAAACATGTCTTTTAGCATCAATTTGCTCAAGAATTTGAAAGATTTTTTTTTCATATATATTTCTCTGGTTGACATGAGTAATTATTTATTCTAACTGTGCTATTTGGATATAGAGAAATGCAGAAGAATTGGGTTCCTACCAAAAAAAGATTCTCAAAATTGATGAACATATAGGAGTGGCACTTGCAGGATTGGCACCGGATGCCCGAGTTTTATCCAATTTCCTACGTAATCAAGCGATGCATTCGAAATTCGTGTTCAATATGCCTTTACCCGTATCTCGAGCAGTCAATTTGATTGCAAACAAGGCACAGAGAAACACGCAACAGTATGGTTCAAGACCATACGGTGTGGGGCTTTTGGTTATAGGTCATGATGAGACTGGGCCCCATTTGTACGAATTCCAACCAAGTGGTTCCGTTCTTGAGTATTACGGTGCTGCAATTGGTGCTAGATCCCAAGCGGCAAGGACCTATTTGGAACGGTCTTTCGAACAATTTCCTGATGCATCGTTGGAGAAATTGATTATTCATGGGTTGACTGCACTGAGAGATACTCTGGCTCAAGATCGTGAACTCAATCAGAAAAACACAAGTATTGCAATAGTTGGGAAAGATGTTCCATTTACATCTCTGGATGATGGCGATGTGCAGGAATGGCTTGATAGACTGGGGACTGTTTCGAACACAAGACAACGGGGCAATGATGATTCGGATTCTGACTCTGATTCCGATTCCGATGCAGATGGCAATAACGATGGCGAGAAGAAGAGTGATGAGCCCGAAACTACTGGTGCCGAAACTGCAACTGGAACGTCAACAACAAATGTGGAAGGGGAGCCTACCGCATCCACTGAAGATAGAATGGATACAGATTAGAAAAAGATAATTAATTTTACCAATAAATGTTAAGTTAATGAAAAAGGGTAAATCAAATCTTTTCTTTTAGGCATATACAAGGGTAAAAAAAGTCAAGTCAAGTCTTGTAGTTGAGCTATAAACATTTACAATCATCTCAAGCTTTGTGCCCACTGGATTTGAATACTTCTTCAAACAGTAGAACAGACTCCTTTTGTATCTCCTCTGCCTTGGCTCTAACATCCTTTACGTCAAAGGTTTCCCCCTTTAGTCCCTTTTTCAATATTGGTTTTAGCGCTGCAATTCTGTCCAAAAGCTCATTTGCCTTTGTTTCATCTATCTGACTCTTAAACCTTGTAAGCGAGAGTTCGGTATCGTTACAAACAGCATCGGCTCTTGCTGCCTGTTCCAACATCTCTTTCTTTACTCTATCAACCTCTTTGAATTTTGCAGCATCTTGAACCATCTTTTCGATTTCTTTCTCAGATAATCCAGAAGAGCCCGCAACGGTTATAGATGCATTTTTGTTTGATGATCGGTCTATTGCTGAGACTTTGATAATTCCATTCGCGTCAATGTCAAATGTCACCACAATCTGAGGTGTACCCTTGGGAGCTGGCTCAATGTCGGAGAGTATAAAATGGCCAATCAACTTGTTGTCCTCAACCAACTGCCTTTCACCTTGGTAGACATTTACCAGAATTGCAGTTTGTCCATCAACTCCAGTTGAAAAAGCCTGTGATGCCTTTGCAGGTACGGTTGTGTTCCTGGGAATCAACGGAGAAAAAATTCCGCCCAAGGTTTCAATTCCCAGAGACAATGGCGTCACATCTAAAAGTAAAACGTTTCTAACCTCGCCTGATAAAACTGCTCCTTGAATTGCTGCTCCAAGGGCAACTGCTTCGTCAGGATTAACCGCTGTGCTTGGCTCTTTCCCAAACAATTTTGTGACCGTCTCTCGGACCTTTGGCACACGGGTCATTCCACCCACGAGAATTACGTCCTCGATATCCTTGGCCCTTAGCTCGGCGTCTCTTAGAGCTTTCTGAACGGGGACAATAGTTCTTTGGATCAAACCATCTGTAAGGGTCTCAAACTCGCTTTTTGTAATCTTAAGGTTGATGTGTTTGGGCAAATTTGTGGCTTCATCAGTTGCAATAAACGGCAGGTTGATTTCAACAGTTTCATTTGTAGAAAGATCAATTTTCGCCTGCTCAGCGGCTTCCCTGATTCTCTGTACGGCCACTCTATCTGAGGTGACATCAATTCCAGTTTCTGCTCTAAAAGCTTTAGCAATGTGATTTGCCATCAGGGTATCAAAGTCTTCGCCCCCCAAATGTGTATCGCCATTTGTCGATTTCACTTCGAAAACGCCATTTTCAATGTCCAGAATCGAAATGTCGAAAGTGCCACCGCCTAGATCGAAAACCGCAACCAGTTGGTTATCCTTCTTCCCCAGACCGTATGCCAAGGCAGCGGCAGTCGGCTCGTTCACCACTCGCAGCACATTGAGGCCGACAATGAGTCCGGCATTTTTGGTAGCCTGTCGCTGGGCATCGTTAAAGTAGGCAGGAACAGTGACCACGGCATTTTTAACAGGTCTTTGTAAAAAAGCCTCTGCAGTTTCTTTCATTTTCTCAACCACAAAGCCTCCGATTTGCGCCGGAGAATAGAGCTGCCCTCTTGCTTCAATCCAGGCATCTCCGTTTTCGTGCTTTACTATATGATAAGGAACCTCCTTTATGTCTCTTTGCACTTCCTCATCCTCAAATCTCCTGCCGATCAATCGCTTTGTGGCGAAAAGAGTATGTTCTGGGTTAACTGCTGCTTGCCTCTTCGCTGCTGTCCCCACTATTCTTGCACCATCCTTTAGAAATGCTACCACTGAAGGAGTCGTCCGTGATCCTTCCGTGTTTTCGATTATCTGTGGCTCGCCTCCTTGTAGAATCGCCACCGCGGAGTTTGTAGTCCCCAGATCTATTCCTATTATTGAAGAATTGGTCTGAGAAGGTGCTGGATTTGAATAATATCGGGATTGGAATAGTGACAACCGGGCCAATTTAACAGACTCTGTATGTCCTGACCGCAATATTGGAAGTATCTAGTGTACCGGTTAGCCCAAGCCGCAAGCTAGAGAGTTGAAGAGTAGCTTACATTTGGTCTTGTGAACTTTAGAAGCTTACTGGACAGCATGTTTTTCCGATTTAAACAAATTGATTCAATAAATATAAAATGGGAGTCGACGACGCAAACTCCCCTGTAATTCACACTAGCAAACAAAATACAGAAAGGCAGTCAAGGATAAAAAAAGCGGTGAGAAAGCAAGAAGAAAGATGGAGGATTGATTCTCACAGATTGGTGCCCATGCTTAGATTACACCCATACGTACCTGCGGGATCTAAAGTCCAAAAGTTCATTGGCGACCGAGGCTAATAATGATGCTCAACTCTTTTTGCCCAATATCGAACGATCCGTTCTGGGGATTCCTCCAGCTCAGAGCAAGCAGGCAATCTAGGGAATCTGTCTCTTTTCTTCTTGTGGTCTCAGATGACGGACGGAGAAGTTCTAAATTCAAAGAAACCAAACTTGCCTGCGAAGTGGATACTCTACTTTCCATCTAACCACACTCCTTTAGCCTAGCTTTTTTTTATCTCGGTGTTTTACTCCGCTGCTTAGAAGTGCCAGAGAATGCGCTTGATTTGCTTTGAAAGCTACGTAGTGCCTATTTTAGTGCGGCAGAACGGAGTCTATGCTCCGAAAAGGGATCCTTCTGGGCCCATGCTGAAAAACACTGTTTGCGGCTATAGTCTGAACTAAAGACACCAGGATTTTTGATCCAGTTAAGAATAGAGAGGCGGTTAAAGAATTAAAGTAGCTTTTCGTTACTCAAAAATGAGAACCAACTATGATTTTGGCTGTGTTTTGGAAAAAGAATATCGCATCTACAGCACATCTGAGGAAAGATAAATGCTGGAACGCGTAGATACTATAGACAGTTTAATGGAAAGATCATAAAAGGCAACGGATTTCTGGTGTTGTAAAGTGATCCAGAGTTACCATTTCGTAGTTTTCGATAGTGGGCAAGCAGCGAAAATGAAAGTTCTCAACACAAAACTCGTTGAACTGTTATTCCATGGCTTTCTTGTCCGATAAAAACCGCTATTCTTAAAGGTGCTCTCCCGGTCCTGGAATGGCTCGGATGGTGGGCGTGTTCTTGTGAGAAGCGTTGAACAGGTATTAAACTCCCCCCAGCTTATCTCCCCGTTTCTCCATCACACACCTAACCATGGCACCCATCAAAACATTTGACACCACCAGCATCTCTGCTATCAAAGCGATCCCGCTGACTCCTGAAAACTTTGCTCCTTATGGTGCTATCATATCGGCTGACCACCAGATTCAATCCGCCGAATCTTCGTCAGCCAACTACGGAACAGCCATCAAAATCTATAAAGTATCGCCAGTCACGAATCACTACAAATCGGCACCAAGTGGGATTCCAGCTATAGCCAACTGGAACATTTTTAGATGCTCGCCTCCAAATCATCTTTTTGAGCGTCGTGGCGGACTGATCCGGTACAAATCAAAAGTGCTAGAAAGACACCCTTATTCTACACAAACGTTCCTGCCTATGGGGAGAGATAAGACCAAGATTGGGTATCTCGTCATAGTGGCGCCTAAGGATCAAGGTATGTTTTCAATGCTGAAATCGGAAATTATATGGACTAACAGGCGAAGCAGATGGTTTGCCAGACCCAAAACAAGTGAGAGCTTTCATAGCCAAAGGCAACCAGGCCGTGACTTACGGTGTGGGTGAGTCAATCTACTTATTTTTTTGCCCACCAAATCGCATGACTTTGTACTAACAGAATCTCTCTGTCGGTAGGAACATGGCATGCTCCAATGGTAGCATTAGGCGAAACTTTGGATTTTGGAGTTTTGATACACGAGAATGGCATTGAAGAGGAAGATTGTCAAGAATGCTATTTTGATCCTGGATTTGATGTCGAGTTTGAGTTACAAGAGGACTTCAAGGCTAAACTGTGAGCCCTTGTGGCGCCTCCAATGTTACTAAAAATAAAAAAAAAGTGTTGAAAAAGTTTTATTTCTGTGATTTATGACCGATGGCCGTTATCGCCAAGTTGCTTATAGCTCTAGTTTTCGTATTTCTTAGTATCGAGGAGAGTTGTCCAAGCCAATTTGGATTTGTGTGCTTTGTGAAAACCTCCAACACCCTCTTCCTTCATCCTGACAGCACCAGCAATGCCAACAAAGTGGTTCACAGAGCTGACGAAGCCATCAGGACCGTATGGCCAGTCCTATTTCTTAGAATCACCTGGCTTATTGTGACTGACACATGTATCTTAGAAAATCCCCGGCTCCTGGTGTAACCGCTCCACCTGGATTCGACTCCAACTATAATGTGAGAAAACTATTGGAAGATTCAAAACTTTTTTGAGCTCCTAGGTTCTAACAATTGCTCATATAGAGAACGACTTCTTCCAAAAAAGTCGTTCGAAACTTGGATAGTGAAAATTTGAGAGTAAAGGTAAGTTTAAATTTCACGGTTGGTAATTCAAAGAAGTCATCATTTGGTTCTAACACCCGATATAGAAAGCTTGGGAGGTTGCGATGGCACCAGCAAAATCGTAAGACAAATACTTTTCACTTACGAGATTCTTTCAAAAACTTAAACTAATGAATCCACAGGATTCCAATGAATGCGTTCATGTCGTACATGACGGGAAACTCCCTTCAACTGATTCCAATCACAATGACCCTAATGTTGTTTTGGAACCCATTAAAACAAATCGCTCAGGTGAACACAATGTTTAAGAAATTTGAAACCCCAGATAACAAATCTGAGATTTTCACAACCAAGCTGGTATTTTTGTTGTGTCAGGTTGGTTGTATGCTTGTTGGAGTATGGAAATTGCAAAAAATGGGTTTGCTACCAACTACGAGAAGTGACTGGCTGGCGTGGGAAGAGCCGATACAGGTATGAAATATCAATAAGCTGCACACTGTTTGGGGGGAAGCTTCTAACACTGAGTTATAGGTTGCTGAACATGCTTTTGGAATATGATCTTTATCAGGACTTGCCACTTAAGTAGTCCAAGACTTTATTGCTAATAGACAAATATCTGAAAATGTGTGTAATCTTGATCCAAAATCTGTACGCTATTTCATTGTACAAGTACCAGTGCCAGAACCCAATTTTCTTCTTAGGTAGTGTCCAAATTTCTCTATCATCTAGCAAAGTTCGCATCTTTTTAGTACATCTGGGTCCCTTTTATGAGTCGCTTGGTGCACTCTTGGCAACTCGACTTATTTCTTCTTTGTTCTTGTCCTCTGATTTCTCTTCTTCCACCGTGTCATAAATCTTTTGTAAGTTAAACCTGTAAAGTGAATCAAACTCATCCACCACACTCATTCCAACATTATTCTTTTTATGGGGGTTAGAACGATAGATATCTGGAAATTTTTGAACAAGATACATACTTTGAAACACTCTACAAGAATGATTTTATCGTAATTTTTTAAATCAACTGAATGATCGCGTCCAAATCCCGTTACGCAGCCAGCCACAATCACAATTATATCATCTCTGGTTAGAGTATTGTGATGGCGCAGTTGGGGTCTTATAGCAAACTAAAAAGAAACAAGTGGTTAGAAACATGATTGTGGAAGTATCTGTTATCATAGCTCACTTTAAGCGGTTTCTGATCTGGATTGTTGAAATGAGGAGATAGAATCCGTGTTGCCAACTTTTTCAACTCCTCTAATGATGGAGTACACGATCCAGATATTGGTGTTATCCGTTGTGTTACTTTTAGTCTTTTCGAAGATGGATTTTCAAGAGCATCATGACACAACTTTTGAACCAAAACCTCGGGCTTTATAGGTTTCTTCATTCGAAAGAAGAGAACGCATTCAATGTCCAATGCGATATACGATACAAGTTCTTCTTTGGGGTTTTTCTTTTTCTTTAACTCTTTCAACTCATTTGCAATCTCGTCTTCAATCGATAGATGTTTTTCTTCCTGCTCTTCTTCTTTTTCATCATCTTTGTCATCTTCAATGCTATTCAGGTCAAAGTATTCTTCAATTTTCTAAAAGTTCGTTTCAAAAGTTACTAAAACAAACTACTCTGTCTGAGCTCTGCAAAAGAAAAAAAAAAGGCATTAACCACTTACCTCTTTGAATAACCCTTCGATTTCTGCCCTACATTGTTTTTCACGGTTTCTGTTGCAGGTAGCATAGACCCCATACATTCCTGGTTCAACAACCCTATTGCTGAATCTGAATGCTTTCTGAGCCACGAAAGAAAAAATTAGCACAATTAAACAATTATTTTCCTAAGAATTTTCAGCATTGACCTCACTTTTTTTCTAGAACCATCAGAGGATTTTCCCTTGCGCTTTCCCATGATACCTTTTCTCTCTCGTTTTTCACATAAAATTTCCTGGCCAACTTTGTTGACCTAGAGCATCAGGTAGAGTTACCCGCCCTCAAATAAAATGGATTGATTTTGAACATTGGTTTCAGTGTTAGCTATTGAAATATGTGGGCTCTAAGTCTGTTGGATGTCGTCCGTATTTCCCTATAATGTTCTTGAGCGTTTTCACACGATTTCTCTTTTTTGCTTTTGCTGGTTCAATATGGATTATCCAACTTTGAGCGCTAATTCAGCACATACTTTCACAAGATTCAGCTTTTTTGTTAAATGACCCGAGCTCACCGTCTCAACAGGTTAAGAGTGACATAACTACAGAAATGGCATTAGGATTATTATTGCATGTCTATAGCTATGTGACTCTTAATCTGTAGGAACCGTGGTTCGGACCCTGCATCAAGAGGACCTTGGAAAAACAGTACGTATTGAATTAATGGACTAGGTGGGATAATCTATATTAGATCATGTATATAAAATGAAGAAAGTGTATTAGTGCACTCAGATTTTATGAAAAGAGTGCGATAATATGTACAATGTGTTACCAAGGAAAGTGTGTGCAGATCTAGCAAGCTTACATTCAAAACCTAACAGAGGAAGCATATATACCTTGCGATCTCTAAAGGAATATTTATTAGTTTAAACTGTCACAAATATTAACAAATAGATGCCTTTAATTTTGGTAGTAGTTCTCAACAGAAGGTTGTAGAGTTGGCTTTCCCAAAACGGCAATGTCACGTGTAGCTCTGAGCATATTCTGTTTCACTCCTTCACCTTTCAGATAACAGACTGCTTACCGCACCGATGAATCAACCAACGCCTAATGCTCCATCTCCGGCTTCTTCCAGTATGAACAACAACGTTGCTAGACAGGTTCCTGCTAATGGAAGGCAGATTCCGGCGACCATTACACAAGCACGATTTCAGAAACTTTTCCAAGCGTATCAATTCTCGCACAACCAGGCTAGAGCTCTTGGAGATACGCCAGAAGGCAAAGAGCATATGAAAAAGGCCGAGCAATATAAACAAATACTTTGGGACATGAGAAAACAGGCCCAGGCGCAAAGAAACCAACAACAACAGAATCAACTTCAACAGTCGCAGCATCAACAACAGCAATATAACCAGGTTAGAAATCAGAACGTTCAAAACTTGCAAAACTCTCCACAAGCCGCTCACCATCAGCAACAGCTTCAACGGCAGATGCATCCCGGAGGCGGGAGTGGCGTGGTGATGCCGGGGGGAACTCCTGGAGCAGCGGGATCAGAAATGAATAGCCCCGTGCCGGGACAAATGCGACCTTCCCCTCAGATGGCAATGCCAGTAAATCAGCAGCAGCAGTTTCTGAATAACCAGTCTCAAAATATTCAACAGGTTGGTGGTCCAGTTAGCCGTAACGAGGTACAAACTTTGCTTCAGGAGAGATCGAAGTTAACTCAGTTGGTTCAAGAGTTTGTGAAACAACTCAGAAACCTGGACACAATTATGAAGACGCGTACGAATCTCACCCATGAGGAAACTGCAAGATTGGCCGAAAAGGCCAATATGCTCAAGATCAGAATATCTCGGGGTAGCCAAGCATTAGAATCAATTCAGCAAAAGCTGGCAGTTGTTGATCGAAGACTATACGCTTCCCAGCAACAGAGGTTACAGCAACAACCTCAACATCAAGCACAACAGCAGCAGAATCAAGTTCCAGTGCAAGCCCAACAACATCATTTGAATCAAGGTAGCAACGTAACGAGTCCTTTAGTATCCCAATTTTCGCATTTGCAACGTCAAAACTCCATGACAGGTCCTCCTCAAGCCCAATCTCCTTTTGCCTCTGCTGCTGCTATGGCTATTTCTAATCATAGTTCGCCTCCCGTTGCTGCGGCTCAACTAACCCGGGGAGAGAGTGCTAATAGCATCATAGGGACCCCTACTATGAAGCAGTCGCCAATACAGAATGTTAACCAGCATTTGCAGCAGCAATTCCAGCAAGCTCAACAGGCTCAGCAAACCCCAGGGTCTATGCACTCGCTGAAGCCCCAGATGACGGCTCAACAGAGGTTAAGATTACAACTTCAACAGCAGCAGCGCCAGCAAATCCATCAACAGCAGCAGCAGCAGCATCTTCAACAACAGCAACAGCCTCCACAACCTCCACAACCACAACCACAGCCTCAACCTCAGCACCAGCACCAGCAGCTTCAGCACCAGCAGCAACAGCAGCAGCAACAACAGCAACAGCAACAACAACAACAACAACAACAACAACCTCAACAACAGCAGCAGCTTCAACAACAGCAGCAGCAACAGCATCAACATCAACATCTCCAGCCTTCACAGTCCTCTACTCCCCAAACTCCGCTCGCTCAGGCTCAATTCGCAGCTTCAAACGGTGCTACCCAGACACAACAACAACAACAACAACAACCACAAGCGATGGGCACAAACGTTCCGGGCGCTAATCTTCGTTCTAGTAGAACGCCATCAAACAGTAATACTCCCCAGCCAACTGACAATGCAATGCTTCCCCAAAGTAAAGACCGTCCATTCTCATTTACAAGATATTCTCCTCATGTTAGCTCTATTGAAATCCCCAAGACCCTTTCAGTTAAACCTCCATCGCCCGCTCCCATGAAGCAGCTTCGGCCAAGCATTACAGGATCGTGTGCTACAAGCTCAATTCTTTCTACGCCAGCGCTTGTCAAGGTACCAAACATAGACCTAGCGGATGATGATAACAACAAGCACATCTTATCGAAACGTAAACTAAGCGAGCTGGTGAGAAATGTGGCCGCAGAAGAGTTTTTAGCTTCTAACGATGGCGATTCCACAACTGTGATGGTTGATGGCGATGTTGAAGAGTTACTGTTGAACTTTGCCGACAATTTTGTAAACAGTGTCACAAGTTTTGCTTGTCGCCTTGCAAAACACCGAAAATCCGAAACTGTGGATTCTAAGGATATCCAATTCCATTTAGAAAAGAATTGGAACATTCGTGTTCCTGGTTATGCTACCGATGAGGTTCGATGCATACGAAAATGGAATCCTACCAATTCATACGCTGCCAAAGTCAACGGCGTTAACCTCAGCAAGAGCGTCGGTGGTAATATATAACGTTCTATATACGTGAAAAAGAATATTTAGGGATATGTATCATATGTCAGTGTTATTTTTTTGATTTAATGCCAATTTGCAATGAAATTTGAAATACCAATAGGAGAAGAGCTCTCCACATTTTTTTTTCTGGCATTGTATGAGGTTACCCTGCCACTGTTTTGAAAAGCATCTGACAGCGACATGGCTGGTTACCCGGAGTGGAGGGGAGATCACGCCAACATTTTGCCTATTTGATAGACCTACTAGAAGAAGTGAGGTGTCTTTGATAATTACGCTTTCTTTTGCAAATGAGCGAGCAGAATTTGAACCCCTTGTCTTCTTCCAAGAAGAAGGGGAAGGCAAAGGAAGTAAATGAAGAGGAAAATGTAACCGCTGCGGACTCTGGTTATGGGGGATCAGTTGTTTATGCTCCGGGAGAAGGATTTTTGGGAGATGATGACCAAAGTTTAGCAGAAACATCGTTTTCCCCTTCGTCTCATGGCAGAGGCATTTCAGGTACGTATTAGAATGGTAAAGGTTTTGTAATTTTGGTTTTGACGACTATGGTTAACGCTTTTCCTTTTTTTCTCTTTGTTAGGGAAGAACTCTCAGAGAAGAATGAAAACTCAAATCCAACAGCTCCACTATCATGAGAATCGGGTGGCACTGGATAGATCAATAATGAACGTTTTGAATCTGTTAACGGAGTTGCAAGGTGAAAATAAACAACGTCCCGTCTGTTATCCCACGTCTTCCACTATTGAGGATGATGCTCTCAACAATCACTCTTCAACAATCGCTATGCGCAAATCTTCAAAAGCTTTTGAAAAATCCAAGGAGGAAAAATCTGATGTCGAATCAATAGCGTCTTCTCGTTTGAATAGCCTAAAATCTTCAGAACTCCCCCGACTTGTAACGCCACAAATAGAAAAGAATTTCAACATTCTCAAGATTGATTTGAAAATGGGGACCAAATCCTCGAATCTGGTTGAGGCTCTTGAAAAGGCTTCTGTGGCGTCCTTGCTAGATGAAAAGATTGCACAGTCGATTAGGCACTTACTACTGTTAAAAGATAGAATTGACGATACCTCTTCAAAAGTGTTTGTCACTGGTGATCTTAATGCAGGAAAATCCACATTTTGTAACGCGCTACTGAGGAGGAAGATTCTACCTGAAGATCAACAGCCCTGCACGAGCGTTTTTTGCGAAGTAATTGACTCTAGAGAAAACAGTGGTGTTGAAGAGGTTCATGCAGTCGAGATTGGAGTGAACTACCAAAGGATGGATGAGAGCACCTATACCGTTTACGCCCTAAAGGATCTTGAAGATTTGGTCTTGGAAAGCGACAAATACTCTATACTAAAGGTTTACGTTGATGACACCCGACCTATAGATCAAAGCTTGCTTAGAAATGGCGTTGTTGATATTGCGTTGATCGATGCTCCAGGTCTCAACCTTGACTCTTACCAAACTACCCAAGTTTTCTCTCGTCAAGAGGAGATTGATCTCGTTGTGTTTGTTGTCAGTGCGGAGAACCATTTCACACTCTCTGCCAAGGAGTTCATCTCAGCGGCTGCGGATGAAAAATCATTGATTTTCATTGTTGTGAATAAATTTGATAATATTCGTGATAAGGACAGATGCCGGAGACAGATTATGACTCAAGTATCCAAGTTGTCACCAGAGACGCATAAAGATGCCTCAGATTTTGTACATTTTGTTTCCTCTGAGGAAATTCTGGATTCTCCAGGTGGAGGCGGTGGCGGTGGAGATGACCCAAATGACCCAGGCGAAGGTGGAAGCAACCGTCCCGATCCAGATTTTGACAGATTGGAAGCAAGTCTACGAACTTTTGTGCTGGAGAAACGAGCGCTTTCGAAGCTTGCACCTGCAAAGAAATATCTTCTTAATATTGTGAACGATCTGGAAATCCTCTCCGATATAAACTGCAAGATTAATCAAGAAGAAATATCAAAGACGGAGGATGAACTACAGGTGTTGATTCCAGAGTACGAAAAGGCTTTAAATGAGAGTACAAAGATTTCAGAGCAAGTTGATCAACTAGTTGACGAGTACTGTTCGGAAATCTATCGTTCTACAAGGGATCGAATGACTAAAATCGTGGATGGGTTAGGCGAGAATCAGATTATTAGCTATGAAGGTCTAGGCACAGTGTTTGAATACGCCTACAAGACACAAGATGCCATTGTTGATGCACTACTGGAAAGCGTTTCGGCAAGTGAATCATATGCCAGAAAGAAGACCACAGAAGCTGTGGACTCGATACGTTTGTTGGGAATTGCTCGATTGGGTGATAAGGTTCTTGCTGACAAGACTTTCAGAGCGGATTTTATGTTCACCAGGAGGCGGGATACTTTGGGAAGGAAACTGGACACTGAAATCAACGTTTCCGATTTTTTCGACATTTCAATAAACACATTTATCCCCAAGTTTCTTGCCGGTTCTAACAACAGCCTTGTTACATTAGAAAAGTCTGGTAACAATTCCAACATGCTTGCTTCTTCTCTAACTGTTGTCTCACTCCTTGGAAGTGGCTCCCTTCTTCGAACCAAAACGGTACTCGACTTTTTATATACAAGCATGCCGTTTTTGAATACCTCGATAGTGAAAAAGTTAGCGGCCCCATTATTGATCTTTGCTTCATTGAGTGTCATTGGATTGATTATTTCAGATATCCCTAACGCAGTACCACGAAACATTGCCCGCAAGCTTGAAGCAGAAATCGATTCGATTGACTACATTCACAGAAATTCCGACAGAATGTCCCGAGAGTGTCGTACAGTGCTGACTTACCCTTCAAGAGAGGTCAGAGAGTTGATCCAGAAGAAAGTGGAGAAGCAGGCAATTAAGAAAGACGAGCTTCAAAAAGTGATTGATCAGGCTGAACTTTCTTACAACTACTTCAACAGATTTAGAAAGAAGGTTGGCAACGAAAAGAGATTGATCGAAAGCTATAACTTGGAGGCAATTGCCAACTCTGTTGACTAATGTTTTAACAAACTTTGGGAATTTCAGCGTGCTATGAAGCTTTTTTTCTTGGAATAGTCAGTTGATATGTTTTTATTATAGGTGATGGAATGCTAGTTGATCATTAAGAAAAGAGGAAAGGCAAAATTTGGTTTTATATGTATCTTTGTTTTCTGTTACCTTTTTTTTTTATATTTTGTTTCATATCTTTCTTTTTTGGTGACCTGGAACCGAATCCATGATATGTGAAAATGGAATGGCTTGAATGATACTCTCTCTGTACATTTTTTTAATCTCTCTCAAGCCCTTATTCTGTGTGAAATAGTTCTGTCTATCACAGCCCCATACATGTTTTGAAGTTTCAAGAACATTAGTCGCTACTACATGACTAAAGAAACAGCAGTAGAAAAAGTACCAAAGTCATATTGAGAAATCTCTATGTCATAGATTGCTTTCTTAAATCAAGAAAGCAAGTAAGCTATAGAACGTATATACATAACTAACTATATACGCTTTAGCTTCTTGTCAAAGCCTGGTATGAGTAATAGATACAGTATTTAAATCAATATAAAGTAACTTTAACATGGCCCTTTACTGGTGAACTCACATGTATCCAAATTATTGAGTAATTCTCCATGTAAAGCGATCATGTTGTCAAGTCGCAGTAAAAAAACATTTCGTAATCGCTCTCTCCTGTCCTTAAGTTCAATTCACAATTTTGGAAGGGAATCCATCTGAATTTTCCCAGAAGAAATCCATTCTGGGTTCACTAAATCGTCCCTCCTCTCATAAAGCATTTTGTAGCTTGTTTTAATGGTGCCATCGCTAACCCCTGTTCGTTCGGCAATTTTTGTTGGAGTGAGCGCTTCCTTGAACAGCACGCCTGACATGTAGATGACAGTTGCCGCAATTGTAATTGGGGAACGGCCTGCTAAAATGCCTATTTCATTTGCCTTCTGCGAAATGTACTCTGCTCCATTTGTGACCGTTGTAGGAAGACCCAAGTGGGAGCAATATCTGCGGATCAAATCGTCTGTGTTTGTCTTTGCAGCCTGCTGGGGGTTTCCGATTGCGGCCTTATCCTTCGAAATCAAGATTTTTGTCACGATTTTGAAAACTTTGCCAATTTCCTTCTTTGGAACATTGGTTAAAGCCCAAATCTCTTTGAAAGTTCTGGCGACACCAGCATGTCGACATCCAATGAAGATAGATGCTGCCATGATGCTGTCTTGGCTCTTTCCTTTCAAAGCCCGCTCTTCGTGAACAATCTTGTAGATTTCTTTCGCGGCATCCTGAACAATTTTCGGCAAGGAGTACCCTTCACACATGTGTGATATTTTGGAGAATGCAGCCTGTAAATTTGTGTCTCGCTTGTCCATACCTGCTTTGCTCTGAGCACGGTTCAAGTCTCTACCAGTTTTGCTATCAGTTTTAACAAAAGATATCAGTGTGTTTAGATTATCTCCGTCCAAAAGCGGGTTTCCGGCGTCTCCAACACGGCTGGGGTCATCACCATTCTGATCATCGTTCGAAAATGTTCGCCACTCAGACCTGGTGTCCACGACTCGATTACTCAACACTAATCCACAAAGAGCACATACCACATCACCTTCGCTGAACCGTTCTATTAACTGAGGTGGGAAAACTTTGCATTCAGGACATGTTAAACAAATGTTTAAATCGGGTCCGGCAAATTCGTTTTCGCCATCAGCCTTAGGGCTGTTGTTCTGCTGTGCTGCGATCATCCCTGAATAATCAAGATTCAGTTTGCACCTTGTCAAAAGGGGGTTTTGATGAACACGAGCCCAAGCCAAAGTCTTCTAGATTACGATATTCTTCTGGAATGAACGCAAATGACTAAACAGCACCGACGTAAAGTGTTGGTGGCAGTTTAAAAGAAGATTGGCTGTTAAGCAGAGGTAGGTGCTGGTGTAGATGGTTCGGGTGTGGAGTGTGAGAAGTAATAAGGACCCTCATCCCCAGACATCCTTACACCCACATACAATGGAGAGTGGAAAAGAACCAAAACGGAAGGAATAAGAAACTTTAAATGGAATATTCTAGTCTATGCTTTGAATGAATCATGAAAAATGAAAATCGTTTCATATCTGCAAAGGACGGCCCTTTTTAAATTGACACCGCTTAACCACCAGCTGTTAACAGCAGCCACCTCCATCACCAGGTCTATCTATTATAATAACAATCTGTTTATAGATTAAAGGCTCCTAGATTATACGTCCGGAGATCGTGGTGAGTTTATTTAAAAATTATCGTTTCATTTGAAACAAAGGTCTAGATACTTTTTCGCCAACTGTTGGGCAGTAGATATCAGTAGAAGAAAACAGGATAATATAGTGCAATGATCTATCGAACGATCTGGCTTATCATTTTTCTATTTAATACATACAGAGAAAAGAAACTTGATTTCTATTCTCATCTGCATCTAAAACTATCAATCATTAAAAAATACCAATTCATCACTTGATTCTGTGGATTAAACAGTTTTTTCACTTTTGCCGAGACCTTGATGAAGTTGTGGGCAGAGTATAGATATCAAAGAAAAATGATTTGGTTTGGAAACTCGAAAGCCAGAAATTATGGGGCAAGACTAAATGCTGGTTGTTTTTTTTTACCAGCTATAAATTAATTTCCTATCGTGATTATTTACATTCTGAGAAGTTTAACGGAACAAGACTTTGGTAGCCAGACTATTATTTCGTCCCATCCATTTCTTTTCACAAGACTCTGAAATCACAGATTCAACAATTGATAAAATCGCGCGATTCGGTGCTTTTGCTCTCTCGCCAAGGACACAACAAATAAACAAAAGAAAAAGGCAAGGCACAGCATAACTTTTGATCGTGATAAAAATGCTAAGCTGTAACAGCCTGGCGAATTCTGTTCCATTAATATCAAAGCCTTGAACATGTGTTCTATGTTAATTATCACTTTTTTAAAATGGGCACAGCATCAACTGACACGGTTGACAACTCTTTGATCAAATGTAGTAAGAGAAGCATTACCTACCCTTGTTAACCCAAAGTTCTCGAATTCTTCATGACCTTATGAACGTGGGGAAAGAAGAGAGAATAGGAGAGCCAAGCTAGGCCCCATAGCATGACAAATTATTCTAGCCACGAGGAAAGAGTAGAAAATGAGAGTCTTGTAATCACCACACACCCTCATCCACAGACTAAATATCGTATGATTTAGATGTTGAAGGCACCCATATTTTAAGAATTTCGTATCTTTGTCATTACCTGATCTTACTGTTGGAGCCTCCTCTCGTTTGGACTGATTTGGGATTTTGCAATCCTATTGTGCGTTTGGCGAAGGGGTATCAGAAAAAGAATTGCCACAATTTTCGTCATCACAGTACCCAGCGAAAGACCAAAACAATAGTATAAAACGGCGACATCATAGTCAGATTGCAAAACCAATTCGAGTAGTTTTTTTTTTTTTTTTCTTTTTCTTTTTCTGTTTAAGCGCTTTTCATTCTTTCATTTTTCGTCATTTACCTAGTAATACACATTTTTAGAAGAACTGAATTGAAATGAAACGATCAAGATGAAAAATTTGTTCATATGTTTCGTGATGTTCGTACTTCGACTCGGTCAGGCACAAGGATCAAGTCCAAAAAGCTCCCTCCCCTCCCAAAACAAAAGCAAACGTCATTCATTCTTTTTGTCTTTCCTCCCAAATTTGAGAATCACGGAAACCAGCTTTGAGTATACCGCATTTTACGAGATCTCTAAACGGATAAAAATCATGAGAGCTTTGAACCGGACCGTCTTTGTTGAACTCAATTCGTACAAACCCGCGGAGAATATTTGTACGGAGATGAAAAAGGGAGAAACAGGAGGGCTCTTTCGCGCCGTGACTTGGGTCTCTTTGTCAAGTTCAGTGGTTCGATGCTGAAACAGCCCCAGACAGCACTCTTTCCCAGCAGAAACTCGGATTATCCCAATAGCCTGACTCTCGTGCTGGTGCTGGTGCTCAGCCTTGCTGTGTGTTTGGGTCCTGAAGACATGGTTCCCCCCAAGCTGGACAGAGTTATCAATCCACCAGCACAGACCCGGCATGGAACCTGGCATGGAACCTGGACCGGAACCTGGCATCCCGCGAACGTGGCTGCAAACGGCGATATGGCGGGATAGAGCTGGCGTATCTCACATCTTCAGAGCCCGGCATCCTTTTGGGATCACAATGGCAGAAGAGTAAATAATCGATGAGCAGCGCTTGCATCCTGCGTGGGCTGATTTCCGCATCCGGCAGCGTGCAGCTGTCTTCGAAATGGGACCATCTCAGCTTCACGAATATTTATACTGGGAGCCTCCTCCCGCCGTTCTTCGCGAAAGACACAGACCGCTCTATATCCCAAATGAGCTCCATCGGTAACCAGCATCTGACCACCAGAGAATTGTTTTCGCCAGCCCTGCTGAGCGCTTGGCTGCGATCTCCCTCTGTTTCGCTGTCCCGGAAAATCTTGATGCCCATACTGATAAACTTCCAATCTGTTCTTCTTCTCATTCTTTTCCTGGTCTGTATAAGCGCTTGTGTTCACACGGCCATGCCTTCGTTGGACACCGCTACAACGACTCCAGAGTCTCAGCTCCAACATTCACAGCCCCGAAAGAGACAGAAAATTAAAGAATCAAACGATACTGAAAGTGACACTGGTACAAATGTCAACACTAGCGCCAATAATACAGAAGATGCAACTACTACTTCGAAACATTTTGCAATTGCAGCTATACAACGGATTGCAGATATAGGAGAAACATTAAGCCCTTATGTTTCAGTTTGCTGCCTCGCAATGGCTGTAAGTAGCAGAGCTCTTAGCCCCTGAGCTGTCTAATGTGATCTATGCGATAAATGCTAACTTTTTGCCCCCTTTCAATGCACATCAGCTTACGCTATTAGTTTGACACCTTGTAGTATTGTTCAAAAACCTCCAGCGGCTTAGTAGCCCATTTTTGTATGGCTGACCGTTTTTAGCTGGTGAGGTCTAACCGATTCATAAAATTGGAACCAACACATATTTTCTGAACCCGCAAAAGTAATATTTTTATTTTTGGTGGGAGGAATGATTACGTTAGTACCAGGAACGGCAAAGGCAACGCTTTTCGATCGCCTTCGATACGATCATGCCATTGAGCTCAGAGTCAGTAACTTCCTCGGCATTTACTCACAAGCAATGGGATAACGTTCACTAGAAACGGAACGTTGTATATACGCCTCCTCAATCTACAGGCAGGAAGTCGGTCAACGCTCGTGATAATGAATATTATGAAGAAGACTGGAATCAGAACAATACTCGACTATTTATTAACTGATCAATGATTCTTTGTTTGTTATGCATTTACCTTGAGATTTTTATTCGTTTTTTGAATATTGGTAGGAGGCTATAAACATTCTAATTACTATTTGAACATCACAAAGCTCCATGCTTTTCGTAGTTATTAGGAGTCCGCAAGTTATCGTTCTATTTGAAATCATCCTGAACATCAATATAGTCACACCGATCAAACATTGTTTCGTAACTCTCTTTTGGATCCTTCCAAAAAACACATTTCAGTTTCGTGGTTTAATTGACTCTACATGGTTTACGTTCTACCCGTTTAGGCATTTCAATTCCATTCTGCATAATCATCTTTCATCCTTTCCCCCACATATTTAACACTATTTGAATCAAGTTGAATTTTTCGGTTTCGACTAGTTCTTGGACTTGTTCTTTTTTTGATATTGAGGAGTTATGCCAGTTAAAGTAAATTAAGAGATGGTTTACGTATCCAGGCCCTCTACTTTGATGCGCGATGCCCTTTTGCAAAAAAATCTTAGGGACCCTGACTTCACTCAAAAAATCTAGTTCACCTATTAATTTTGATTTGCTGCTTGTAGTTTGGATGATTTAACCAAACAGGGAAAAGAAATCTATCATTTGTTAACAACATGGAGGAACCTTTCAATTTTCTTTTTTCTTTTGTGTTGTATCATGGTGAGACAATATTTTTGCCAAAGAAAAGAAAAAGGCTAAAAGTTTGTTCAAGGTACACACTCCTGAATGCTCATCTCATAAAATATTATTCATCTTTGAGCTGATTATTATCTATCCCTAGTTTTAAGAGAAGAACACTAAACGTCCGAACCAATCACCAATCTATTGGATGAAGATACTACATCTTCATGGTTTTTCAAAAAAAATTGTGCATGTTTAAATTATCTAACAAAATGCAAAGATTTCTATAATTTTGTACTATTTAACTATTTCAATACCGTTCATTCGTACATTTTGAATACTTCAATAACATGTCCATTCAGCAAATACACACCAAGCAGAGCCATTATCGGCCAATACAAGACCTCTCCAAGCTCCTCGCTCATTGCATTTTGCCGAATATTCATATACTCCAAATGGTTCATGACTTGAAGGCTCAACCTTGTGAAGCTTGTGAATTTTACCTGATGGAGCTTGTAACGCAATCTTTACTTTCAAAAATCCAGACCCGGAGTTGATACCCATTGAAGGATGCTGAATAACGTTGAAGATGTAGGTATCTCCAAGAGCCAGATTTCTACATTGAGGCTGTTTAATGTAAAGATCCTGTTGCTGTGCATGTGGGGTGGGATACCTAGACACAAAATCCATTTGTTTTTGTTTACCTCGGTGTTTAAGTGGAGCAGATAATCCGATTGGATGAATATTCCTCATTGTTTTCTGAGTTCCTTTAGGTCCCACGTAAATCTGTAATAATCCATCGTTGTGAGAAGGAGGAAGAATCGATTTAACTTTGCAGAACCTGTTCCCATCTTTCCAATAAATTTGAGATAATGCCAATAATGGAATGCTAGGTTCATCAGGATGGACTTTTACGTCAACATTGCACTCGACATCGGTAGGTATCGAAAAATCAATCTCAGCTACTTCAAAATCTTCCATAGTCAAAAGAGCAGTGCTATAGTTCAACGAATCAAGTCTATACTTGTACCATGCTGGATGAATCATGGGAAGAAACAGAGCAACCCTGTTGTCAACTGGCGGAACTATAAATTGTTGTTGAGGATACATTGGGATATGCGTTGATATCACTTCGAAAGGCTTTGCAAGAAAATAAAACGATTCTGCGCTTTTCTCATCACAATTTGTAAATAAATTCCTAAATGAATTTGTGATACTCGCAAGAGAAGCATCAACAATTCTCCATTCTCCTTGAAACACAACAACGTTCCAACTATGGTTGGGACTTAACGAAGAGTTTAGACCATAGTTCGTGAGTCCCGTTTTCAGAAATCCATTTACGACCTGACATCTAAATCCAGCAGCTTCGCACATGGCTTTAAAACAACAGGCTATTTGGAATGGAGTTCCTCTTCTTGAACGGATAATTACCGTTGAGTCCACAACTCCGTTATTATGTGCGATCGGATCGAATTCCATTGGCTTTTCCACAACCATTTTCTCAGCACAAAAGGTAAAGAATGCTCGTAGTATTTCATTCTCCTTTTTAAATTCGGATTTGATCTGGTTTGATGCAAATAAAGCAGGTGTAAGGAACTTGGATAAGTATTGGATGCTTCGAATATATGAATCTACCGATTCATACACCGTGGAATCCAAGTCTTTGGCAGTCCGACGTGAAAAGGGGATACATCCTCCAACAGCAACAACACCTCTGGATTGGTTCAAAGCATTGACGGGATTCAAAACCGCACCACTATCTTCAATAGCTAACCTTTTCTGTCGTCGATCCCGCTCTTTAACCGTTTGTGTGTTTGTCCTATGCAAGTCGAGTCTGGCCTCTACCCAGGCATCAGAAATTGGTGTATTGGATCCAGAATGTCCTAGAGACCCGTGAATGTTGCTTAACGACTTTGAGGCAGTTCTTCGTAAACGTTTCGTGAGAGATTTTTTGCGTCCAAGCTGCTGGTCTGAATGCTGTGACATTGATAATTGGTCTTCATTCGAATGTTGCGAAGTTGGAATAATGCCTGGAAACTGCTCTCCCTGTCTCTGCTGTATATCACCAGAATTGCCGTTGAATAGTTTTTTCAAAATCTTTGATGAGCGCTTGCTTTTCAGCTTTGTAGGCGAAGGAGATCGAGAATTCATCGATTGGTTTAAAGCAGGCATACTGGAAGAATGAACATGATACGGCGGAACTGGAGTTTGCTTGAATTGTGGAGCCGGTGGAAGGCTTTCTCGCTTGCCATAGTCCGGTATTCCAAGCTCCATCATGGACTGCTTAAGTTGGTCTTCTCGGTCCATTTGCTTCAGCCGCCCTTCCTTTTCCCTCTCTCTTTCTCGATGTTGCCTTTCAAACTCTTTCTCATTAGCCTCTCTTTCTCTTAATATGTCCCACTCGTTCTGTCTCTGGTCATTAACCCTCTCCTGTTTACGTCTGTAGTAACTGCCCGCGGACGTTGCGCTAAAATCACTGATTGTGGTCGTGGTATGCAAGCTATCTGTGCTCATTCTTGACTGCATGTCAGATCTGTTAACCGAGTACTGGGAATTGTCATACGACCCATTGCTGTGGTTTCTAGTACTATTTCCACTCGCATTTGGCTCTCTTTGGTCCCTTGGCGGTGTGAAAAATGTGTCCAAATATCTGTAATCATTGGACGGATCTCTAGGAGATGCTCTTGGAGCTCCGCGGCTAGAAGCCTCAAGAGAACCAGCTGGATTAGAAGCAGGCCTATAGTTGTTGATTGACTGCCTCAAAGAATCGTACTCCCGACTGTATTGCATCGAATTCTGGGGATTGCTCGCTCTGCTTTGAGCCGTCATCGAGTCCAAGCGCTCCAACACATCCACTATTTCCTCAGATATCGGAGACTGGGGGACAGGCTGCATAATGGATGGGGGAGGCTCCATATCACCAACCGGATAAGGAGCTACACTGGCCTCTCGGCTATAAATGACACGGTGAGCTGGAGGAGGTGGTGGTGGACCTGCATCGTCATCGTCTTCATCGTCTTCATCATCAAGATCGTAATCGTCATCATGAGCATCATTGTCATCGTAGAAAGACTGCGGCTCTCTATAATCATAAGCGTCCAACGGTCTTTGTAAAGATTCAGCTGGTGTCTCCAGTGGAGCAGCAACTCTTTGGTTATAGGCGTAATGAGAAGGAGTCACAGTCGAACATGAAAAGTCTCGATTCTGGGCCTGAGCCTGTCCACCATTCGTCTTTGGCATACTCACCGGCACATAAGAGCTGGCCTGATGAGGGCTGGTTCCAAAATAGGGGTCATCAGGATAGGGCAGACGGTTCACAGATCCGGTGGGAATGTTGATATCCGGAGTGATTGGAGATCCACCAGGAGAAGCCGACCTGGAAGCCGATCTCGAAGACGCGAAATAGGTTTCGGTTTCCACAGTAGGCGGCATTGGAGGCGGCTTGAACTCGTCATAGGCAACGTACTGATTATAGTCCTCGTACTGGGAACCATACTGGGAACCGATTCTGCCTTTCTGGAAGCGCTCTGGGCTACTAACCGGCTGGACACCTGGCTCCTGAGTGATCATCTGGAGCTGGGAGCCCGACGCTCTGACCGAGGCGTAAAAGTTATCTCTGGACCCGCTTGTTCTGGATTCCCTTTTCACTCTTGACGTCGGGGTATGGCTATAATTGCCTGGGTGTGGTGGATATTCGCGGTCGGACGACCTGAGGCTGTCTGATCTGTCCGAATAATCGTAGCTAGGCTCTTGCTTCAGGTCATAGCTGTGATAAGCGCTACTGTTTGGAGTTGACTGGCGTGGCGAATTCACATAACTCTCGCGTTTCACAGCTGGGGTGTGAGCATACTCATTCTTAATATTCTCAACTACGCTCTGGCGGTAAGGAGACGAGGACAGGTGCTCGTACGAGGCCTCTTGTTTAAGGCGGTAGTCGTAGGAGCCCTCTGTTTTGATATTGGGGTTGCCTGGACTCTGACGGTAAGGAGATGGCGAACCGCGAGAGGGCTCGGTCTTGATCATGGACTGAGCCATCTGGTCATAACTCTCCCTTTTCACCACAGACGTGCTGAAGTCGTGGGATCCATACATGCTTCGCCTTAGCGACGGGCCCTTGGACGATGAAGTGGACCCTGGAGTCCCAGCTCCAGCCATCGGAGGAGGAGGAGTTGAGGCTGCGGACTTGGCCTGGTTGATTTTTGCCTGCTTCGCTGCCTTTTCCAAGTCTTCGGGACTATAGCCATTAACCGTTAGAACCTTTTGTTTCATGAGAGATGCTACGGCATCTGGACGTACCTGATCTCGACGTAGTTGGAAGGGAAGGTGCCTTGCATCTTGTTCCTCTTCAACTTGCCGTGCCACCAACAGCCATCGCCAATGTTGAACACCTCTATGATGTCTCCTTCTATGAAACCAAGATCCTCTGGGGGCAAACACCGACGGGGGTTAGACTCGATACACACAAACAAACAAGAGACACAAAGCAGTAAGCTCACCTTTTTGCTCCCCGGACCAGGAGTAGATAGCCTTCACTTGGAAGGGCACTCGAGGAACAACTATCTCGCCCATTCTTCAGCCATGGACAAGTAGAAGGAGTACGGAGCAAAGAACGTGTATTTGGCCAGATTATTATATTATGAAGCCAAGAGGGAGCGAGAGCAAATCTAAAATTTCGGGATGGGAATGGCTGGAAAGAGTGAGCGCCTGCCCGATGCGGCAACACGTAAACACCGAAACCCGTCGTTGCCCTGCCGACAAACGCTGACTCAGAAGCGCGCACAAGCTGACTAAGCAGAGTGTGGCCTCAAAAAAATCAGAAATCAAACATCAAAAAATCACAAAGTGCTCGCAAAGTGGAACATTGTTGACTATCCAGTTACAGTTACAGTGACAATGCTTTCTGCTTGGCCTCTTCCCACGACTCCAGGTTCTTCCTGGCCCATTCAAGTAGACACCCCGAGTATCCTAAAATCATTTTACGCAGATCTTCTTCCTTGGTCCGTTGGAAACGATCCAAATCCGCTTTTATTGACTCAGAGGCTTCGGTAACGTCCGTTGTTACTGCCTCTAGTGCTAGTTCCAGGTGTGTGATCTGCTCTTTGGTCTTTCCAATCTTGTTACGGCGAACAGCCTCCCTGTCGTTGTCCATTATGCCTTGAAATGCAGTGTTGAGCTTTCCGATCCCAGGAATCTTGAAGCCAGATGACTTACGTTTGTGCTGAGGAGAAGAAGTTGCGCTTGCAACAGGCGATGAAGCCGGGGATGATTGGGTCTGCGACTCCTGCTCTGGCGGAAAAACCTCTTGCTGTTCTGAGACCCGGTGTGGAGGATATTCCCCAGATAACCGTTGGCTTTGTAAAATCGAATCAATTCTCTGCGCCTCTTGTTCCGATTTCTCCAAAAACCCGAGAGTCGATTTCTTCGTAGTCAGTGCTTCCTGTGTGATTTCCTGTTGCAACGCTTTCTGCCGTCGATATTTTAAAACAGATCGAACAACTCCAGCAAATTGGGCCGACTCCCCTAAGGGCTCGCTGAAGCAAGAAGACAACGACGCATGTAGCCTCTTGGTACTCAGAACCTGACTGTCAATTGCCTGGCCAATGTTTTCTATTATCGAAGCCAACTCTCCTTCCTCTTGCAAGCTAAACGAGTTGTAGAGGTTCCCCAGCTCGGCCAAATCCGTCCCTAACTCCATATACCGTTTCACAATTCGCCTGTTGACCTTCTCCAGACCCCCAGCGATAATTGCTTCGTACTCCTTTGCGCTCACCTCAGCCCCGCGAAAGGTGGGGTCTTCACCCGACTTTAACTTTGCTGTGGAAGGGGGGATAGTGAGGTATGAATGTGCTTCACTTGTCGACGCTGGATCTAAAGGTGCTGCTTTCAGAACCGATTTTGGAATATTACTGACAGGTGGCGTATTTAATACTTCATTCCAGTTTGAATTGGGATCTAAGAACCGTTGATATACTGAGCTATGTGCGATTTGTGTCATACTTTTACATCGGTTGAGAAAAACCGCAAGCATTCGGCGGCGGTGCTCAATTATCGTAGCATCTTCCTTGGCCTTTGTTGGGGCACTGGCATAGTCCGCTACAAAATTAGAATACAATTAGAAAGAAGCACTTGAGACGCATGTATGAGCAAAAACAAGAATACTTACACATTGTGTGCTTTTCTGGAATTGGAGGGATGATTAGAGTGGGGAATAGTCGAACAAGCGTATTTCGAAGGCTTTCAAACTCGGAATATCGTCTTCTCACAGTGAGATCCTGTATCGAGCATATCGTTAGTTTTCAAAACCGTCCCTCTTTTATCAGAAAGCAAAGCATATACTACCTTGCATTTAATTGTGTAAACAATGTAACCTCGGGTGTGTCCTTCATGACTTTTGCTTGCATCTATGATGACTATCTCAAAGTTTGGATCTTCCAAAAGGATTTGTTCCACTCTCGATGAAAAATTTTGATTCGAAACCGGTGACTGGTAATAACCAGCGTCCAATGAATTCATGTCATCTGTGCTCGGCGATGCTATAACGACTGGTGACTCCGAGACAGATGAGGGATGATCAGAAACAGTGTCATTGATCGATAAATCGGTAAAACCGTCCATAACATTGTGAGAAGACCCAGCAAAAGGGTTATTATCCTCGTCTGCAAATGACATTGCGGCAAATCCCCCTAGATTGCCACTACTTAAACTCAATTGAGATAGATCTCAATCCAACAAAAAAAAAGTGCTGATTGTGTAAGTAAACGAGACAAGCCTGTAAAACCTTGGTGAACAAGCCTGCTTCTACAAGAGCATAAAAGTCCTACTAAAACGAGATAAAAGAGAAAGAAGCGTCAATTGAGAGACTGAGCGATGATCTAGGAAAGCTTGAAGATAAGATGGCGAATCTGAAGGAGAAGGACGATGACTGGCGTTTGGCTGTTTCGGCCCCACGTGATGCCGCACATTGGAAAAGATGGATCAAGTTTTCAAATTGTAGGGAAAGCTGAGAAAGACATGTCTTCGTTGGATTTAATAGTCTCGAGTCTTTCAAATGACCAGAGGTCGGCCCTGGCATCGAGCCTGACGAGGTACTTTGAGAATGGGAACCAGTCGGAGACAGGATCAACCACCAAAAGCTTTGAAACTTGCGCTAACGCACTGTATGATCTACTTCCTTTCCTACAAGAATTAGAAAGAAAGGTTTGTTACTTTGAATGCCAACATTATTTTGTTTAGATAGCTTTGACTCTAATTTTTTGTTTAATAGCAAGCAAGTGGCGCTTTAATTGACCATTACTCTCGCCTACTCCAAGATTTGCAAACCAATGAAGCTGAACATGAAGTTGAACATGCACACAAGAACCAGATACTTTGTTCCTTGACCAAACTTTCCGAACGGTTACCTGACCTGACCACTTTTTTACTTAATTCTGTAATATCAAGTGTAAAAAGTTTTATTCTTAACTCCAAAGTTCTTTTCCCACCATCAGTTTACTCCAGGATAAAAGATTCTTCACAGCCTTGTACACATTCAAAAGCAACAGTTTTGTTTCATCTCTCTGCTGCAGAGAAGCTATCTCAAATAAATGCAAAGGACGATAGCAAAGATTGGCTTGAAATCTATCGGCTGTTCCTGATCTTACTAACGGCAAACGACGAAGAATTTTCAACTTGGGCATCTAAATCACTCCAATGGAGAATCGGTGTGATAGCTCGGATAGAAAAGTTGGATATCGAGTTTTGGGATACCGTTTTCTCCCTGTTGGAATCCCGAATACCCCAGCATGTGCCACTTGGGTTCATATTTTGGGTTAGATGGCTATCTTCTCAACCAATTGAAAAACTCGAGAAAAATGTAAAGTTTCAAGAATTCGTTTCTACTACTAAGTACTGGAAATTTATTCAAAATGGTTTGACAAGCAAGTCCCATGATTGTCGAAAATACTGCACCTCCATCATCCAGCTATCCCTATGTGCGATTTCAACAAGTTTTAAGAATGAAATTGTCGAGTGGGACATTTCTAGGAAGCATGAATATTTAAAGGAATGGAACAGATATTTGACTCTTGTTGAGATTATTGCGATTGATACATCTTTCAACCAGGCAGAAGCAGCAGCAGATGATTTGTACAGACTCTTGAGTACCCAATCGCTTGTTAGCAATAGTTTTGGACGGTGTTTACTTTCTATGGGAATCAACGGACCCATGGAATCTGTCCGCCGGTTCACTTTGGAATTTGCACTTTCTTTGCCAGACGAAAGCCTTGCTCTTTTTAAAGATGATGGAATTGATTTTCTTGCAGACACTCTAATCCCATTCGCAATGATTGCGCCACACTTTGTTGTGGAGACAGAATCGAGTGCTACAATTGGGAACCAGGACCAACTATGGACATGTCCTTACGCTATCAAATATTCAAGGTTTGTTGAGAGTGTTTTCAGAAACTTGGACGATTACAATTCCCGAAACCTTGTGACAAGAATATTCCAGCTTGTTTTGGAAGCCCGATATTCTTTTGATCCTGCACGGATCTATCTGTTGAATGGGATGCTCAAAGGTTTGAAAGGCAGAAAAGTTTTGAAAGTCGAACAAATGGAGAAACTCACTAAACTGTTTAGCACCAGCGCCGAGACAGCACTACGACAGCGATTGATTCACACTCTTTACTTTAATTTCATTTTTCTGCTTGATCCAAGCGAGGGGATTCATGCACTATGCAATTATTTGTCAAGATTTGTACATTTCAGAGGGTACCAAATCTACAATGCCCATTATAGCTTTATCCAAGAGCATATTGGACTGTTCAAATCTGATGACTTGGTGAAATTACTACAATTAGAGGAATGGCGTACTGATGTTGATTTCATTACAATCGCTTCAGATCTGCTTGTATCGAATGGCTACGAAAAGGAACTTTTCAGTGCATTAAAGGAAAGTCGAAGCCAGGTATCCCTAAACTTTATGAGTTCAGTGTTTGTACAGAGTCAAAACAACGCCCTTGTCTCTTTCACTGCAAAATATCTCCAAAGCGAGTTTGCTATATTTCATTTTGATTTGTTTAACAAATCGAATACGACGCCCACAAATGAGGAAATAACTACTTCTTCAAATGGGTTATCTCTGTTATTGAACGACATCAACTTGGAGGAAACTTTTATTAAAAATACCGATCTCTTTTCTGAATCCAATATAAAAGACATTTTCGCCCAAATATCACAGATGCAAAATACTCGGAGTGAGGATGAGATAAAGAATTCAGCAAATATATTGCGCTATATTTCTCTACTTGTTGAGTTGAGAAACTCTGTTCTTGGAGATGCCAAACCAGTTTTGAAGTTCAACGATATTATCACTTTCCACCAAAATGCTTTCAAAAAAACACCGTTACCAAAGGCATCCCGCGACTTCCATTCGATTAAGAGCACAATTTTGGAATCCACTTATAGACTGATATTGCCTTATTTAACAGAAATTGATAGGAACGATGCTATAACACTTCTCAAAGCATTTGAAGATGATGTTATAGCAACAGAGTCAGACGCAAAATTTCAACTATGTCGCTGTCTCAGGGTCATCATGACTACATTCAAGTCGGACTTTGATATTCAAGGTTTTACAGACAGCTCGGAAAGCATTTGTGGATTGATTGTTGAGTTGTTGGATCAGATATGGATTGACATGCTGGATGACCGGTTGGCAGCTACTGAACGCCAGCAACATATTTATTACCTGAATGTCTTACTGAGTGATGAGATATTGACTGTTTCATCCTTTGATAATGATATCGCCACGAAAATTGAGCAAATATGCCAGGATGTAATAGACCAGTCCTACGCTCGACGATCTTTACTTCCTGCGCTTGCACTTCGTTTATACGAATACTCTAAAGCTAAAGAACCGAAAACACAATTTTTCAAATGTCCGTGGATTGGAAGAACACTTGTCAGGATTTTCACACATTTGCAAATAAACGATCATCTCTTTAAACTTGAGCATATACTTGGCGAACTTTTATCATTGCCAGGCTGTCAAGATTTGTACAGTAGGACGCATGGATTTGAAGAAGTATCGGCCTCGGTGTTTGTTATTTCTTCATTGGTTTATTCCAATGACTCGGTAGAAGATGAGGAAAAACAAACATTTTCACAAGAATTGGCACATTATATTCTTCATTCAGATGCAGAATACCATCTTTTCCAGCCGGTCAAGAGGAGCGATGGGTTTGAAGAGAAGAAGCGTATCCAATGTTTTTCAATTCTATTACTACTTCAAAATCATATTGGTTTGGAGGCAGCTGAGCAACATCTAAACGAGTTTTATGTTACAGCTTTAGAGACAGAACCCAGTCCTTTAGTGAGAGTGTACATCGAATGGGTAATTGCACTGTTACTTCTGAAAAGTTCAAAACTTCGAAACTCGTTTTTCAGTTCTGAATCTCTAACTCATAAACAGCCAAGAGTGATTCAATCAATGGAGAGAATTGGGTTCATCATGGCTCAGCAACTTTCACAAAGCCAAGAAGTTGAATTTCTAAACTCCTTTTTGTACAGCTTAATTCCCCTCTGTACAAGCAATAGAGCATCAGTGAGACACTTCTCGCTGTCTCTTGTATGCGCGCTTGTTCCAGAAATAAAGCAAAAGAACCTGGTCATTGGCGATGGAAAATTGAATGAGCTAGTACTAAAACTGTTTGAATTTACTGCTTCAGCCGATACATATGAACAGTTTAGAAGTGGCTCCGATAACGTTTGGAACATTACCAAGGACTTGACACTGGTAGGTGTCTGTGGCGGAGTACTGAATCGAGTATCTGACAGAAAAGATGTAGAACTGATTCCCGCTTCCAAATTCAAAAGATACATTTCTCAAGAAGATCAAGAGCTATTTGAAGTTCCAGTTGGGGCAGACGATGAAAGCGTCTGGAGGAGTAAAAAACCGGGATTAAATCAACAGAAGCTGTCGGCTCAACAGCAAGCTAATGGCAATGGAGTCTCTCCCTTACAAACAAAGAGTGGGTCTTGGAGTGCAGTTATGGAGCTTCATGAAGAAGACCGCGGGAAGAATGTTACAAGGAGTGACTTAATAGTATTGGCAAGTCTTGTAGACAAGCCTCCTAATTTGGGAGGAATCTGTCGATGCTGCGATGTTCTGGGAGCCGCTTTACTCTGTCTCAATGATATACAAGTGATAAAACATGCACAATTTAAGAATGTTGCCGTCACCGCAGAGCAATGGATGCCAATGGAACAGGTTACGATCGAAGAAATCATACCCTTTATGCACCAGAAGAAGAAAGAAGGTTACACTCTAATTGGACTGGAACAAACAGATAAGAGCGTTCAGCTGAACAGCGATTTGACATTTCCCAAAAAATCGCTTATACTACTTGGCAGGGAGCGAGAAGGGATTGATGGAGAATTACTGGCGGAACTGGACTTTTGTGTCGAGATTAAACAAGTTGGCGTTATCAGATCGATGAATATCCAAACTGCAACAGCTGTTATTGTACATGCTTATTCATCGCAACATTGTTAATAGGCAATTGCACTTGCCGTTGTAAATGTATATAAAGTATAAAGATGGTGATTTTTATTAAAAGATACTGTTGGATTCTTCTTGAGCCACAGAGTCCAGAGCTTTTGCAACAGAACCACCAAAGTTTTGTATCAGCTTGATCGCGTTCGTAATATGAGACCTGTCCAAACCACGCGAAACTTTGCCTCCAAGATTTATCGTCTTTACTGGAGAAATTACTTTCCCATTGCACCACCCAACAATGATGCCTGCCTCTGCCACAATTTGTTCCTCTAATGTTGGGTCCAAGAAGAGATTCTTGCCCACGATACCAATAACAAATATCAGAGGTAAGGATTCATTCTCCTTTACCAGAGGGATTGCCTCTTCCCAATCATCAGAAAATGTCGGCAGTTCCGGTATGTCTTGGTCGTCTGAGCTTGAGGTCAGTAGAGGCAGCTTTGTCGTTTTTAAAGCGAGATATGTAGCGAGAGATAAAACTGTTAACGGGTGAGATTGGTGAGACACAACCAAAGCATCAATGTAGAGTTTGAAGGCATATTTTGAAGTTAGATGGAGAGATTCTGTGGATAGGTTTTCGACAATGACGGATTGCAATGTTGTCGCCAATATTGAACATAGAATATTGTCGCTCCTCAGTCCTGAACTGTGATATGATATTAATACTCCTGAAAAATAAAAAAAAAAGTGATAACTGAGCTTACATATCCACATCCACGTCTATCAGAGAGGGCTCGTCTGACTTGAGTACTACTTGCGATTTGACACTAACGATGCATTCGCTGCCGTCTGCGGATCTGATTCTTGCTGACCCATTTGACGAAGGCAGGAAGTTGAAGGTTGCCTCGATAGGTCTAAACTGGGTTTGCCTTCGCGAGTCTGGCCGTAATGGAGGGCTATGGTTAAGGGAATCTTTTAGATACGCCCTTTCTGCTGGAGATATCTGTGTCGTCATCTTGGTGGGAGATGAAACCAGTGCTGAAAATTTGGAGGTGTGAGAAGTACTAGACATCCATCCACTATGGACAGAACCCGAAAAGTCATCCAAGACTTTGCGAATAGAAACACTCCAATACATTCATTTGTACTGGCAATTACAGAGACTAGGGCTCGTTAAAAGAGGAAATGTAATCGTTGGACCTTTTTTTGTGTGACTCTCAGTGTTTTATCCAGTGCTACGCCAGTACTCTAACGCTTTCATAACCACATTTACAACAAGTAATTCTTTGTATTTTCTTCTCATAAATAAACACCAGTATTAGTACTATCTTCAGCAGCTTCTTTGTAAGTTTCCGTGTGAGCTGAGCTGGCTGAATCCGTGTGAATGATGGAGACTCCACGTTTTTCAAGTTCAGCTTCAACTGCTTTTATCCTCGACCTCTGAGATGCTATTACATTGCCGTTCTCTTGAATGCTGGTTTGGTAAAGATCTATGTCTTCTTGAACGCTTTTCCTCTTCTCGGGTTCACTTTTTGCCAATTCCGATCTGGATTCTTCCAGAAACAGACCCAATTCCTCATTTGATCTTTCCAGATGGCGGACAGAGTTTGACAGCTCTGAGCGGGAACTCAGCAACTCTGTGTCGCTTAGATCATTCAGGACCATGCTGAATACTTGTATATCGGACATACTAGTCATTGTGTGTTTTGATTCTGATTCTGATTCTAATGCTAATGTTCGTGATGACGGGTTAATGTGCTTTTTGTACCGCTCCTCTCCTTCTACCACACACTCATCACCAAGAAGTGCCACGATGGCAGGCAAAACTGCTGCTGACGACCCCGTCAGAGTACTGAACTCGAAATTCAGATCCATAGAAGACCTTCTATCGGTTGACAAGTATCTCAATGACCTACAAGATGAGCAGGCAACGCTGGACAAAGAGGTGAGCTTGTGTGTTTGCATTTACATAAGAGTTCACCCATTTAACCTTAGCTGAAGGAGGCACAACAAGACGAAGAGATGGATCGAAAAATGGAAGAGGCAACTGAAGAGATCGAATCCGCTCTTGAATTAATGATCAAACGTTTAGATTTGGATTCAGATTCTGAGACGTTAGAAACAAACAACGATCCCGATATTGACAAATTGTCAGCTCAGTATGGTGAAGTTGATATTTTCAGACAATTTAAGGAGAGAAAGCAGGTATTGGACAGGTTACAGTCTACCAAGACATTACTAGATCGATACTCAGAAATACTCCAGAAAAGGTGAGCTTCTCCTATCTACCCGTTTTGGCAGGATTAACTCTTACTAACACCGAGAATAGTGACGAAGTCTTGGATGTTTCTCTGAACCATATTGAATCCTCTATCCCTCAGATCAAAGAATTATCAAACTTGATTCAGACACTCAAAAAACTGTCATGGTCTGCAAATGAACTGGCTCCGGGGCTTGTGAAGTTATCAAATGAACGTTTAGAGTACATAATCTCAAACGCCAGACCAAACCTCGAAACTAGACTGAGAGCCAAAATTCACGAATCCAGGTGGTCAAAACCAAATGGTGTAAAAACTGGTGAAACCTCTTCACAAGAATCTGCTGACACAATAGCTACAAATGAGATCAAATCGATACTACTTCTCCTAGCTCATCTACAAGTTTCTTCTCCTTCGAATGCAAATCCGGCATACCCTGAATCTCTCTGGGGGTATGACATTCTGGCAGAACCGTTTAAAACGAGATTCAATTATCATTTTAATATGGATAGGGACACAAACAGAGTAGACAAGCCGGAATGGGCATTAAGCTATCTTGAGGCTTTTCTGGAGCAAGAAATCCCCATTGTGAATGACAGCTTTAGAGATTTATATCAGGAGGTGGATGAGTATACAACAGTTAGAAGCGCTTCTTATGAGTATATAACGTCGCATTTGAGTGTGGTTCGAGAAAAGATGAAGTCAATGTTTTCGTTATTATTAAAGGAACCGAGATTACTTTCGAACCTGGTTTACCAAATACAGTTGTTTGATTCAAGAATCAGGAAGGAGTACAATTTTGCTCCTTTTGGCCACCAAGTGTGGAACGGTTTACTTGGAGATGTACTGACCCATGACTCTGAGTGGTTTGAGACCTGGCTCTCTTGTGAAAAAGACTTTGCGTTCCTAAGATTTAACGAAATCATAGAGTCTCCTGATTCTTGGACCATTGATTACGATGCAAATGCGATAGTTGATCAACACGCACTGGAAAATAACGGGAAATTAGAACTTAGCAACGACAATGGAGATGGCTATGACATTGATGTTGACTTAGATTTCGACTTTCTACTAGAAAATGAAGATGAAATGCCTTTAAAGCCGACCAAATCAGCGCTGAATCTCAAATTTCTTCTCGAGACAATTACTGAGAGGTACTCGTTTTTAACAGGGATGAAGTATCAGCTAAGATTTCTGATGGAGATACAGATACACTTACTCGATCTGTACCACAAGCGACTAAATGATTCCATCAAAGCCTTTGAATCATTAAATTCAAGATATACCAAAACAGTTGGAAGGCTTTCAGAGCAGGATTTGGAAATGGTTAAAGGCACAAACGGGTTAGAGAGGCTCTTTCGGATTTATAATAGCTGTCAGTGCATCATCGATGCGATGAAAGATTGGGGTAACTCATTGTTTTTCTTACAATTGTGGCAGGATGTTTCAAGGAAGGCAAATGAGCACCGTGCTAAAAAAGAGCGCGAAAAGGGCAAAATAAGACTCAACCTCCAAGACATTGCAAACATCTATGAAAGCACAGGATCAAAACTAGCTGTTCAGAGAGAAACCGGTGACAATGTCAAGGGAACATTATTTGACGAAATGATTGACCATTACACGAAAATCTGTGACCGGACTGAGAAAGACCTCATGAATTTCGTGAAAAGTGAGATATTAAAGTCTATGAAACGATACTTCCAGTTGTAAGTTTTCTACCCCGAATTTTATTTTCTATTCTCTATATTCTAACTTTCATTTTTTTTTTTATATATTTAGGAGCGACTGGTCAAACGTTGATGTTTCAGAGAAAACACAGCTACCATCTCTGGAATTGTCTTCCTCTTTGAGTGTCCTAGCCGAAGAGTTAGATTTTATCAAGAAATGCTCATCTACAACCGCACATACCAAGTTCCTTCACCTCATCAGTGCAGAGTTTTCAGATTATTTCACAAATTATATTATCAACGTGAACAAGTTCAATCCAGCCGGCGGTAAACAACTTCTTGTTGACATTCAAACAGTTTGGACCAGACTGCGCTTACCTAGAAATCGAACTTTTGTAAAGTTGATTGAGATGGTAAAGGTACTAGAAATGGATGAAGTCAAAATGGGGTTCAACAGATTTGCATATTCACTACCAGACTTGAAACAAAAATTGGATATCGCTATACTCGGTGAAACAGATATCAATGACCTCCTTGGAAGGAAAACAAAGACTGAGGCAAATTAACCATCGATTAGGTCAGTCTGCCGGTTTTAAATGTCTGACTACTCTTGAATGGACCAATGCAGCAATATAAGCAACTGATATTATTATGCCAGCTGTGTAAACGTAATGAATAGGTAAATCTAGCTTTTGTTCTCTCCCTTCCCATAAAAAACAATAAAAAAGTTCCAAAAGAATTAATAAACAGCAACTGAATAGATAGAGTAATGATACCGAAAACAAAACTATCGTAAGTGAAAACAAATCAATGAATAAATAGATATGCCACAGGTAGACTCGAAATAGGAGAAAGAAAAAATGGCTAACGAATATCATCGGGGGGAGCAGTGCCCACTGGTGCTCCCCATGATTTGAAGTTGTCAACAAATGAACCCATAGAAGAAAACATACCCATTCCGTTAAAGCTCAAGTCCTGTTCCTGTGCATCCTCATCTAAGATCCATGCTGGCTTTGAAATTTCTTCAGCAGATTTCCTCTTGGGAGAATCATCAATACCTGTTGCCAACTGAAGATGGTCAGTGACTCCATTCTGGGAGGATGGAGTAGCATTGCTAATGGTTGCCGACCTCATAGTTTTCGTTTTCTTCTTCGGCTTGCTCAGGTTCGCTAATGAAGGCATACCTGGAGCGGAAATTCCAAACAAGTAGGACAATCCATTTGTTGTTGTGACTTCTTCTTCATCTTCACTATCAATACTAGATTCGTAAAACTTCTCATCAATCGGAGTATCCGGTTCAGCAAGACCTTTGATTTGAACTGGATCGTCATCAAGGCTCTTTGATAATATTTCTGGTTCTGAAACAGATAGCAAGGAAGTTTGCGAAAGGTCGCCATCCAGCTCGGGCGTTCCGGAATTGATTGAGTGTTCCTTTTCCAATGCTCGTTTATTTTCGCTTGTATAATCAATTTTTAGAAAGTTTTCCTCAATAAGATGATCAATCACAGGCCATCCATAGGCATTTGCAAATCTTCTGCGTACAATAATGTTGTTATGAGCATCTGGCTTGAGGTTTACAAGAACTTTTCTCCAGTACATATCCTTGTGCCATTCCCTTGCTATTGATTCCTCCAATTCTTTGGTCTTTGTAAGCATGTCAATGTTTAGACTAGGGAAGAAAGATGAGGAAGGTGATTGATCTGTGATTTGAGCCTTGTGCTTGGGGATATCTTTCTCGTAATAAACGCGATCATGAAAAACTGCTTTTCCCCTAGTAGATGGATCTGTTATAAACTTCATAGACGGCAATGGTGGCAATAAAACGGATGTGGCGGACTCAATAACAGATGCCTTGGGTAAACCCACCGTGTCCTCCTCACCATTCTCATCTTCAACTCCTGGTCGTAGTGTCTGTGTACGACCGTAAATCTCATCGGGTTTGCTCCACTTTTGAGGGGAAAAATATGAAAGCGCAGACTGAACGTTTGTGTTAAAGTCTTCCCCGGCTTTTGAAAAATATTTTGCCAATGTTTGGAAATTGTTCAGGTTCTCAGAGGTGCCTTCTATACTGGCATTTTCAGGAAGCCTTTTACTTTTAGGAATTTCTCCAATCTGGGTTGTAGATGCCGATTTGTCGCTGTCTATAACTGGCGTTTCACCTTTCTCCACTTTGCTCGCCTGGGCCAGGCCCTTCCAATCGAGATACAAAAGTGCACCAGTGCGAAGAGGTACAATACCATCATTAACAGCATTTGCATACAGAGTTCTCCTTCTGAACCGCTTCATAATTCTATGTGTAGGACCTGTTGGCAACAATTCCAACAAGGGTTTCTTTGTGTTGGGCTCTGAAAACCACGAAAGTCCCAAATCTTGCCCTGTCCTTCCAACAATGCCAAATTCTAAGCCAATTTTCACAAATGCCGGATTCTCATTTGCAACTCCCAGGTATGGAGACGCCAGCGTTATGAAATTCACTGGCTGAACCTTTTTGAAAAACCAAGGGAAATGACTTTCAATATAAGCGATAGCAAAAGCCTGGACCAATCCACCGAGTGAATGTCCAATGAAGGAAATCTGCTTTATGTCATTGAAATAAAGCTTCCTGATTATATATAGCGCGACCCGTCTCCCCAGGTATTTCACGCCTCGGTCTGTACGGCAAGTGTTTCCTTGAAACCCGCGAACAATCACATTTTCGCCAGTCTTCGCCGCAGCATGATCAATCTGTTCCTTTAGATAATGCATATCAGCTCCAACATTGGAATGAAGGCCATGTGTAAGAACCACCAAGTGAACATCTTCATTCTTGCGAGGTTGTGGGGTATTCCATAAATCTATAGTATCAAGCTTTTGAACCGACAATTCTTTTGAAAAACAGCCAATTCGATCTCCTTTGTACTCGTGCAACGACTGCCTATCATATGAAACACTCACTTCAAATCCCACTTCTGCGCCAGTGCTGAAAATGGATTGACTGATAACGTCGACTATCCAAACGTATTTATCCTGTATCGTGTGAAGCGAGAGTTCCGCATAAAAGCTCTGTGAAGCATTCAAATCCGGTTCAAAAACCGGCTGATCAGCAGTGATAAAAGTCGGCTTGTTGTGATGGTATTCCTGAGTCCTAACATCAACATAGATTGTATAAGGGCCTGAAAGATAGGCTGCTCGCATTGGAATCAGCTCGGTGTTTCTGATCTTGACCCATAGTGAGGATAAAGCCTTGTTTGCCCTGAGATCTTCGGCAGGAGGGGTGTACGATAAGATAAATCTGTTGATCTGCCCTGCTCGCACGCTGCTTCTGTGTCGAGATAGTATACTGACCTTCTCATTTGCCGAAGAAGAGCCTTCAGAAACAAGGCTCATTGGTGCGGAACAGGACCAGTTTGTTGTGGCGGTCTGGCAAGATAATGGCATTTCGCCCCATCGGGCATGCCGGGACCGGGTAACACCTCTTCATTTTGGTGGGTGTTGGGACATTCAGTCTGGAACAACCTTGATTTCTCTTTTAAAGATGCGTGAACTCTAAGAATAGAGAGGAGTAAATTGCTTTGAGATTGCTTAAACGTCCGCAAAGTTACAATTTACCACAGTGAGCTCAATCTAATAGCTCTTCGACATACTCTGCGATAGCCATAGACGACGTTAATCCTGGGCTTTCAATTCCCAGCAGATTAACAAACCCAGGGAACTGTTTTTCTTCTCTAATGACAAAGTCTTGAAACCCAGAGAACCCAGGTCCTACGATTTTGGGTCTCATTCCAGCATAGTCTGGACTCAATAGAGACTTGTCGATGGATGGCAGGTACTTTGTGACTTCAACATACGCTTCATCCAACCGTTCTGCTCTTGGTCTCACGTCCTGAGGGTCTTCTGTCTTTAGTCTGGTGTGTTAGATGTATTCGTATGGGAAAAAACTAAATCAAACTCACCCATTCGATATCTGGACCAAACTTGATCCTGCCCCCGAGATCAATCGTTAGATGGGTTCCGAGTGATGAGTGTGCCGCAGGACATGGATAAATCTAAGGAAACAGTAAGCGTTCGAGCGCCTCAAATAAGTATTCAATGAATAACTTACCAGTCTATTCACTTTAGGGTGACTTCCTGAATACGCAAAGTAACTTCCCCTTGCAAAATACCCAGTTACATGCTGTTCAGGTGGTAAAAGTAGGTTTGCCACTTTTGTGGCCGCCAATCCAGCTGAATTGACGATATTGTCTGTCGTAATCTCAGTGACTTCGCCTTCTGCTTTTACTTTTATCTCAAACCTCCCTTTAGGACTTGCTCCGAGGTGTTCAATCCCCACAACCTCGCTCTTTACTGCCAAATCTCCACCGTTATTTTGGAATATAGACTCGAGGTATGCCATAAGAGAATGGGCCGATATGATCCCCGTAGTTGGAGAATTTAGTACAGCTGTCTTTGCGCGGACCTCTGGCTCCAACTCTTTTGCCCGTGAAATTGGAACCATTTCTGTGGGGATCTTTTGTACTGTGAGTCCACCATCAATTAAGCTGAAAACTAGGAATCAGTGCACATACATTTAAGCTATTGGCCTTTGCGTGTAGCTTTTCCAGATATTCCAATTCTTTCTCGTTCTGGGCCACAATCCATTTTCCTGGTGCTTGTTAGCATTGCTATGTCTCGGAATTTGTCGATATGACTGTTTACCTACCACATTGTGCCATTTCAACTCCGGCTTCTTGGGCCTCACTGTAGATCAGCTGTTTTCCCCGAAGACATAGTCTCGTCTTCAGACTGTCTGGAGGGTAGTATAGTGAAGCATGTATCACTTCAGAGTTCCGAGCGGATGTCTCTGTGCCCACTTCTCCATGCCTTTCCAGTAGCAGAACGGAGTTTGTGTCTCTTTTCGAGAGCCGAGCGGCCGTAGCGAGACCAACCACGCCTGCGCCAATAACTACGTGGGAGTAATCCACAGATGTCGTTCGGGTGCACGAAAAATAGCGGACTTGTCTCTGAAGACAAGTCTTTGTTACTTTGGGAAGAAGCATTGGCGGCAGCGGCGGCGGCGGTGGTGGTGATGGTGATGGCGTACTAGTCTTTGGCAAGGAGTTGACGGCCTCCGACTTTTCTCACCTTCACCATCTACACCGGTATCATGATCCGATCGACAATCGGCCAATCACGCCGGCCACTCCAGACGCTTCGATTGTTCTCGACGAAAAGCACACTTTGGAAATCTACGTCTACAACTAGGTCTACATCGACGTCCTCGGCTAACGCTTCGTGGATGGATAACATTATATCCAAGTCACCTTTTTCAAAACCCAAAACAGAATTTGAAAAAATCCTTCCTGCAAAATCAACATTTAGCAAAGTTCTATTCTACCTCGACAGCCCTATTTCCTTTTCGGAAGCAATACCCATTTTTAAAGCATGTTTTGAATCACTAAAAGAACCTGTAGCTGATAGCACGGAGATCAAGCGACCCAAGTTTCCTTCATACACAAATGCAGCAAATATCTTTACTTTAAAACGCGCGTTGGAGCTGTATCGAAAACACACAAAGACAACAAATGCGAAACTTGTAGAAATCGAAAACTGTATCGTGGATATAGCAGCAGAATGGGGAAACAACGATGCAATCGCGATATTGGCGATGGAGACATTGGATACAGCCCCCCCTGAGATTAGTGCGCATGCACTAGACTTTCTACACAACTCAGCAGGATCCAGTATAGATTATTCTGCTGTTGACAATGAAGATTTTGTTACAGCTCAGAATCTTATCAAAGATCTGTTTCATTTGAACCATTTCTTGACGATAAAGCTGGTGGCAGACCATGAGAACAAGTTCAAAAACTATGATATCGCATCTGAACTCTACTACAGGTTTCTGGAATTGGCTCCAAATACCTTGACAAGTGCAGATGTTCATCACAAACTAGGAATCCTAAATTTTCAGCTTCCCGACTTGCAAAAGTCTGCATTTCACTTTGCAACATCGTTGGAATTGGCACTACCCCTATCAGATCAAGTTTCGCAATCCCATTTCTACCTGGGACAAATCTTTCAAAAATTGAATCCTGAGTTGGCCAAGTATCACTACGAACAAGCTGCCAGTTTTGGTTTGGTTTCTGCAATCGCACCAGTGGGATTTATGGAATTGGAGCTCTATGATAGTGAAAAGAACGCACCTCAGAAAACACGTCTAAAGCATGCTCAGGAGTGGTTTAAACTGGGGACGGAATATGGGAATACAGATTCGATGATGGGATACTTTGACACGTTTGTAAAGCTTGAAAATTGGAAAGCAGCTTTCAGAATAATGGGGGTATTGAAAAGCATAGTTGATGAAGAGACATGGGATTTATTCATAACAACGAGGATGGATGATATTGAAAAAGTTTCCCAAAACATAGCCCAGGCGACGGAAAGCAGTGGGGATGTTCAACCCAAGGTGAAATTAGAAAGTACGGAAGCTACTCAGAAGAGTGAAGTTGAATCTGGTGACAGATGGAACATTTAATTCTTACCCTATGTATATAGAAGAAAAACGCTTTGTATTATTGTTACTGCCATGGCCATTTACAGTAAACAATAACGTCACCATTTCGTCTTGAGTCATAATGAAAATGGCTGTTGAAAAACCGCCCACACTATCAAGATATCGTTAGAGGACAAACACAAGCATTGATCGATAAAAAAAGCTTACCACTTCATAATTTGATCCTTCCAAATACTTGTCTATAACTGGTTCCAATACCTGGAAGAAAACGAGATGGCTGGGCCATTCATGGTCATACTCTCTTCGCAAATCGCGATCTTCCTTCTTTGGAGGAGGCAAGTGCTTTGATAGGAAGAGCTCGGGGTTATTATAGAACTGATCTGCTTCGTCAACGTAACTTTCTCGTTCTTCTTTCGACAATCTAGAATTATGTAAAAGTTAGATCAAATGCTTTGTAGCAAAAATGTCAGAATTGCATACCCTAATGGTGGCTCGCAGGTTAAAAACCAGAGATCCGCAAGGTCATCGCGATGTAAATGGCTTTGGAACGGCGTCGAGTGACAGGGCATCAAAAATCCCACAGAGTGTACATCAATATCGTTCCCCAAATAATCCATCACATCAATGACCCCACGCTCGTGAATTTGCGTAAAATATCCAGCAACAATCGTATTTAACAGTATCAAAACGGCAAATATCTTTACAGCATGAGCGCGTGGGACTCTTTCAAATATGCATTTGGAGACCCAATAGTGGAAAATAGGAATGAGGGGGAAAATAAATCTGAATTCTTTGTGTTTTAAGAATGCAGAGTAAACAACGAGAATGACAATGACAAGTTGGCCCAACTCTGATTTCCAACCAGTTTTGAAAAATTCAAACAATGCAAATGGAGTAAAAGCAACAAGTAATACTGGAATTGCCTGAAAGATGTAGAAATGCCAAGGTGCAACTCCATAAAACTCTGAATGCTGCTCAATAAGATTGAATTTTATAAACTCCCAGATTGGGAAAACGAGTCTTTGGTAGTAAAGGAAATCAACAGTCGCGACGATTGCAACTCCGCAAAGACACACTTGGATAGGGATCAAGATAAGCAGGGCTTTTTCCCTTGGTGGAAGAGAAGCGGCTTTCACTATTAGAGAGGAGCCAAGGAAGATCCAGATGAGAGCATTGTTTGGTCTGATCAGACATGCAAGTAGCGCAAAGCTTAGACTCATCGTGTAGCTTCTCCAGTTGATGGCATTTGTAATGTTCCATGGCCAATAGCTCAACGCCACTGTCGTCAAGACCATTTCTAAAGAATTGGAAAAGGCTCTTGTGATGAAATACCAGTTAAACGCACTCGTAACACTGACCATCAGTCCAATTCTTGCTATTTTCTCAATGTTATCACCTTCCTTCTTTCCCTCAACTTCAGCCAAAGTCTTGACAAACTTGTAGGTGTAGAAATCGCCTACGGCACCGATGATCGCGCCGACAATCTTGGGACCATAGAAAACGCCATACTGTCCAAAATCGAAAATGTCAGAGATGTAGTAAACAACAGAGTACAGCAGTGGATGCAAAAAACTCCGCAGGCCCTCTTTCCATTCCCATGTTCTGTAACCCTGGCCAAACACAAAGATGTGCGCGGGCTCCAGTGCCTGCCAGTACTCGTCCGGCTGGAAGAAGGTTTTGATTGTGAGAGAATTCAAAAGCCGTAGAAAGAAAAGGTATGTGAATATCAGCCTGTTGAGCACAAACTCGTCCAAGAGCGCTTGGCTGGCGACAGCTTCAGCTCCAGCTCCAGCTCCAGTAGCACCATTGGCACTGGAGTCGCTGGCAGGCTTGTCATCTGGAGACACGCTCTCGTGCTCCGGCCGACTTGCTGTCGAAGGTCCGCTGTCCAGCTCTGCCATGGTCCTCGTCTCTTCGCTTCTTGTGCTTCTTTTCGAGGGAGTGGAAAAGAGAATCTGTGCTGGCATACCTGGCAAAAGTGCGCGCTATTTGCGCACGCTTTCCAAAAATGCGTTGGCGTCGTTCATTTTGTCGGCGTCCTGCGCAACTTTGTGCATCCACCGCTCCACGAGCTCTTCGTTCTCGCCGGTGAGCTTCTCGCACTTCTGCTCGAGCAGGTTCAGCTGGATGTTGAAGGAGAGGATCTCATCGTGGGCATGCTGTAGCATTCGTGTTTTCTCGTACAGTTCCTCTTCTCTGGTTCGTAGTGCCTGGGTTAGCTTGTCCTTTTGTGCCTGGAGCCTTTTGATGCTGCTCAGGAGACTGTTAGAAATAGACAATGTAGACTATAGACAAGAGAGGCTTACCTTTGTTGGCTCTTTTCCAGTGCTTGCTCGAGCTCTTGTGTGTTACGGGTAGACTGTCTGTGTTTGATTTCCAGCTCAGACAGTTCCCTAAGGACCTTATCGAGAGCCTCACTGTGGATTCCTGTTAGCATATTCCATGTGCCACAAGCTATATCGAGTACTTACGACTGGCTTTTGCTGTTATCATCATGGCCATCTTGCCCCTGAGCTTTACCGGAAGCCTTTCTGGACATCTTCTGCTCTGCTGCTACGGCTCGCTCAGCTGCTATTGTGACTAGGAACCTGGGTTAGCATACAGTGACCAGAACGTCTCTCTCCAGTATGAATCGCCAGACATACAGGCCATGACCATAGAGTCGTTCGCCTTCTCAAAAGCGTCTCTCCTGGCGAGATCCGACACCATTTTCTCGCGCCAGTTGCTCGTTGCTGCTGCCATTATTAGTGGTTGTGTGTGTTGTTTGTTGAGAAGGTTCCTCACTGCGAAACTCCTACTCTTCTCCTCCACAATCTATCCCACACATGCCCAAGGACAACAGCAGCAAAAGCACCGATGCCGCGATATCCACAGCCCGGGCCAGCACTCCAGAGAGGTCGAATCCGACTGTGAGCGTGAAGCCTTCCAAATCAACCACCTATTTGGCTTCCTGGGGCTCCTATTTTATGAAAAATGCCGATCGTGGAGAAGATGAGCTGAAAGACACAGATAATGCGCAATCAGGACAGCAGATATCTCAACCACAGCAGGAAAATACAGGTACTACAGTTCGTACAAAGAGTGTCGGGGCAGGAGATTTTACTCCTCTTGCCTCTGGTAGCATAGAGTCATCAAAAGAACGAACTGTACACAAACCGCCACAGGATTCCAAGTCCTTATTACCGATCTCATCCGATAGCTTGGGCTATTCGAATGAGAGCAAGCCCAATAACGCCCCCCAAAGTGTTTCGGAGGCAAATGGCCCGGTCGTTAATCCGTCTTCTCCAGCAGCAGCTGCTGCTGCCAAAGGCAAGAAGCGAGATGAGCCATATCTGCTGGAGGCTGGAGCAGGTGAAAACGGTGATAACTCCTCTCTTTCAGTCACAGACCACGCCACTGCAAACCCTCCATCTCAAGGTTGGTGGTTCTGGAGAAGTGGTGCCAGTGAAAACGATCCCAAGATAACGGCTCCAGATAGCGATATCCAAGAAGGTACTGCTGCGGTGAAGAACAGTCCTCCCTTGAACTCAAAGTCCACAGAGAATGTGGAATCGCCTCCAGATAACACCAAGACTGGAAATGAATCATCTGCTGCAAACGGCCCAAGCGGATGGACACAGTTTCTGAATCCGATCACTACCACATATGCGGTGGCGGGATACGTTCTTGGCCAAGGGTCGTCTTCAGTATCAACAACCCCAGAACAGGCTGCTGGAGTCAATAATGAAATTGCGAATGGAAGCTCGGCCTCCCCAGAGCCGCAGGGCGATCAAAACGCGTTGACCAAGGTTAAAGATATTAATGCTGGTCAAAAGCCAGTATCTGTCCCCGTTGATCAAGCACCAGCGAAAAGGGGATGGTTATTTTGGGGTGGAGCAGTCGAAAGTCAGGATCCAAAACTCAATGGGGCAAAGTCTACCGATAAGTTAGAACAAAATGAGAATCATAGGATAACAAAACCCATGCCCACAGGGGTCAAGCTTAGAGATTCGAGTCCAACTGCAACTGGTGAGTCGAACCCAACTCCCAAGCAAAGGAGGAAGTCCAACAATTTAAAGTCTAGAAAACCCAGTGTTAGTAGCACTGAGTTTGCATCCCATCATGATCTTCTCAAGCTTTTGCAATCTCAGGATGGCTCCCAGTCTACAAAGACCTGGGCATTTTATTCGCGAAAGACAAACAGTGGAGATAACAAAGCAGCCTCAGATGGATCAGATGGCCCTTATGATTATAGTGAACTGGCCGTGGCTGGTACAGAGTCAGAAAATGCGCCGGTAAAGACAAATCGGTTACTGCCGCCTAGTCCCGGTGAAGCTAGAGAGGAACAGTTAATTCCAAAGTCCAAAAGGCAACAACAATTATCAATTCCAAATGGGAGTGACAGTGGACTGCCTTATCAATCTCAGAACAGTAACCGAAACATGGTGCTTCCAAGATTTGATGACTCTTATTTGCATTATACGCCCAAGAAAATGGCAGCAACAGCACTAAGATCAGGGTTAAGGGCAATTGGAATGGAACCTGATTTTTGGCGTCGAGACCATCTCAGACCACAACCACACCTGTACCGTACCTCGCCAACTAAAATCCACAAGTGTGTCGTCATTGGAATCCACAGTTTTTTCCCTGCAAAGTTTGCAAGGAGTATTCTGAACGAGCCTTCAGGGACAGCCAAGCTGTTTTGTGATGAGGCAGTGGAAGCTGTGATAAAATGGGTTGAGCGAAATCAGAACATCAGCATGCATCGCTCAATGTGTTATGACTATGATGGGAAGAAGAAAATGAAACAAAGAGACGTATTGAGAGTTGATCAGATTGCATTGGAAGGTGAAGGCAAGATTTCTGAGCAAGTGGAGCATTTCCACAAGCTTTTACGGAATTGGAAAAATGAAATTGAGGAAGCCGATTTTGTGTTTTTCGTTTCGCATTATCAAGGAGCCCTAATTGCAGTTGAACTGGTAGCAAAGATGATACAAGAGAGACAGCAGAAAAATCATGGGAAGGATGATCATGAGAAGCAACGAAACAGCCATCTCAAATGTAATAAGAACCAAAAAATTGGAGTGTTGTCAATGACGGGAGCGTCCCTTGGTCCTATTCATGGTCTGGATACAAAGTGTATTGGGGCACGAGGATACACCTCATTTGAGACCGATTCACTCTTGGAATTCTTCCAGTATCAAGACTCTAGTTCAAAATTGGGTCAACAACACCTGACCGCATTGGAGTGTATTCTTGTCAAGGGCAACGTCAAGTTGACTCTTGTTGGTTCTCCAAGTGATAACCTTGTACCTCTTTATTCAAGTCAGTGTGTTCATGTAGCACATCCCAACATTTATAGAGCAGTTTACCTAAATGGATATGACGACGATGACAAGTCCGGAAATAGCGAGCATGATGGTGGATATAATGGCAACTTGAGATGTAAAGGTGGGTTTATTACAAGACTTATTAGTTTGGCCTTGAGATTACGAAATGTGGGCCAATGTGAACAAGGTGTTATTTCGGAATTGAGTAGATTACAAACTTCAATTGTGAATGCTGAGAATAGTGGTGTGAACCTTGGACATTCAAGGACCAGAATTTTTTATGAACGGGAAGTTTATGACATTGCTATTCGAAACGCACTCGAAACTAGCAACCTGTCAAGTTCTTCATATTTTTCTTCCTCGTCTTCCCTATCTCCTTCCTCTTCATCATCAGTGTTGACAGGAAGTTACAGCATGGCAAATGTCGCTTTCCCTTGTTCATTCCAACTTCTTTTCAACTTTAACTCTGCGGACTATAACAGCGGTTCAAATCCATATCACTTGCCCTGGATATTTCGAGGTTTTTTACAACTACGAGATTTAAACTCCCGAATTAGACATGAATTCGATGATCTTTTCATCCTTTTCCAAGCATGGGAACCCGAATCAAAGGTTTTGAAAGATGTCAAGTATCGATTAAGCGCAATTGGAGAATCTTATTCACTTGAACAACGATCTTGAAACTAGAGGCTTTTCAATTAAGACTAGAGTGTGAAGGTGTATTGGACATGTTCTTATGGTATTTTGTTTTCCTTTTTCCTTTTTTTTTATCTACACTTCTGTATTTACAAATGTTTGGATTTCTTTTTAAGCATTGTTATCAACCCCTTAGAGAAAAGGTGGAAAAGGCGGGGTTGATTTTTTGATTTTGAGCTTGAATTTCGGTTTTATTTTTGGGAGGTCAAGCGCAAAAGGTGAGAGTTTATGTCACTTGGTACGGCATAGCCAAACCTTTTGGAAGGATTTAATGTAATATCAAGTATGAATCTAATAAAAAAAAAAAAATTTTAAAGTGAAATTTTCATATGTTGTAATTCTGCTTATATTGAAGTTGCTTCATGGTGACATTTGTTCTTTTTATGTCTGATGTGCAAACTAATTCAGGTCTTGGAAGCTCTGTCGATCTAACTTCCAGGATGACCTCAGTTACCTTAAATTTTACCATATTTATGAATTCTTTCTCGGTAAATTGTATCCACTAATGTTTTGAGGGTCAATTGCTCGTCTCTATTCATTTTTATAAAACGCTGACTGATTTTCTCTCTTATTCAAACGAGCTTCGCCCATTGTCATGTCAGTGAGTAAAAATTCTGGACCATCGACAAGCTTTGACCTCAACTGTGGGAGTAAACTTGTCGCCTCGATGTGAGCAAAAGAAAATCTCACTAATATAACTTGTATGAAAATACTACAAAAAATGATCCTTGGGAAAGAGCGTTGGGGAAGTATGTACCCTGTATTATTTTTAACGCTACGAACAGTACTGTCATATTGTTCCGCTGTGGACCTGCGATCAACTAATTCAATTGGGATGTGTGATGCAGCAATGGTAATAGTATACACCAATCCATCAAAACTCCCCAGGCGTGTATCGTCTTTTATATTATAATCCTATATATCCTAACATGCTCGACCCCCAAGTCTTACGTGATTCGTATGAATGAGAGGTTTTGTAAAACAGTGATATAAGTCTTTTTTCACGGGTGTATTTACCCTGCTTTTGGAGACTGTGTGGTATACACCCATACGCCCTTAAATTGCAGTAGACTGTGGCTTAACTATGGGGAATTGGTTCCATCAGGTGCATTGTCGAGGAATGAATTAATTGAGTAGGTCGGTCGATACCCAGATAATTGCAATTCGAGGCAGAAACAATTATTTTAAAAATGAATGCATTGAGGACGACTACTGGCCCACGCTCATGTCTTGCTAAAAAGCACTGGCGTACACAGAGGTCCCATTAGAGCAGTTCTGTTACGTCTCGGGAAAGTTAGGGGTCGGTGGCACACACACAGATGCTGAATAGGCGGTTTAGAATAGGAATCTGACTATTTATATAGCCATAGACCGAACTTTCCCGGAGTGGATATCACCCGAGTCCTAACAAGTTTGGGAGTTTACACAAATAAAAACTAAACTACTCTCTCTTCTTTCTTGTCATGTGCCCTTTTGCCATCAAGACAAAACATATGCAGAAGGGGAAAAAACTACAGATCATAAACAAACTCAACAGAATTCACAAATAATATATAGAGATGGCGTATACTATATATTTGCTGCAGAGTCCCTGTGCATTCATCCTACGGATCAAGCTGCAAAAAGAACAAAAGCCATAAATAGTCTTACTTACCATTTGGGGATTAAACATAAAGGATCGAGTCACAAACGAATATGTCAGATTGGTCTTTCTTTGCCGATGAATTAATGCAATTATCAAGCTATCCTCTACAACCCTCAACCTCTGGGATGGCGCTTTTATACTCCGGGGATCTAGAGCAAGATTGTGTTTACAGAGCCTATGAAAACCACAATCCTCTGCATCAAGAGATGATCCCCTTGGAGAGTATTGAATGTAGGGCACCTGATTTCACTCTTCCCAATACGGCTCTTACAGCAATAAATCCAGAAGTTAAAGAGAATTGCAGAGTCATCTTCGAAAAGCAAGACTTGTTTGATCATTTTGCCAGATATTCTGCTAGGAACAGTGGGAACCAAATTTTTAATTCGTTCATATCAGCTTCGACTAATCTGGAGGTCAGAGAAAACATGTGTTTTGAGACGCTGAATTTTCTTCATTTTACCCTTTACTTGTATTTCAGTGGAAGGTCAATTGAAATTAAGAAAATGAAAAGTCAAGGTATTAGAAAGCACCTATCTTCTGCAAACATAACTTTCAGTTGCAAGAAGTGCAATAAGAAAGTGGCTACTGCCCGTGTTATTGACGAGGAAGAAAAGGAACTTTGGAAGATTACTTCTTTACACTTTCATGAAGCTTGTGAAAGCCGCATGAATAGAGCCTACAAAATTGACCATGTACACACAGACAATTGTATCAGGCTCATCCACCATTCTTTCAACCTGAATGGTTATTCACTATTTAAAGCAGCTGTTGACACTCTATATCAACTTCGAATTTTAACAAATACTGACAACGGCGAACGTACATTAAAGAAATTGGAGAGAAAAATCGCGAAAAGCATTAAAAGTCTCGGGTATCAGTAAACTCTGCAAACTTTATTGTTTCCTTCTAGATTAAACAATAGTCCACGACTGGCAACTGCATTTGACTTGAGCGTTTTGTTTTACCTTTTATTAGAATGATTAAAATCTTTTACTTCTTGTCCTTAAAAGATCAACGGCATTTCCAGTGACATTGTAGGAGAAGTAACTAGTCCATGCAGAATTCTTAGCACGGCTCAAACCAATGCAAGAGAAGAAAGGTGAAAAACGGTACTGCATATTGCATGCATAATAGTTCATAACTAAGTACTTTATATGCGAACGAATCACATATGCGAGCGAATCACTTTCCACAACCTATCTAAATATAACAGACAATTAAAACACACCCACAATAAAAATCTACTCGCTATTACCCTTATCTGAATCTCCAGACAATTCTGCATCTTTTGTAAAAGTCCGCGAATTATGACCATCTTTCCCGCAAGTATGGCATCGCCGAACAGTCGCCGCAACTCGCATCGACCGACCACCAGATTGCCTTGTTTCATGAGCTACCTGCTTATCAACCTCCATCTGAGCTATAAAGTCTTGACCTTCTCCTACCGAAAGGGCTCCTCCCTGCTGTATGCTTGTATTTTTAGCCCTCCGGCGCTTGCTCAGTCTCTCATTTGCCTCGCGAAGTGACCTATTCTCAGCACGCAGGAGGGCCACCTGGTGCATAAAAGAATGAGCTCCTTTAGCAATCTAGTCAACAGCTTCATAAATTGATGTTGGAGAGCTGCTCTAGTGTCAGGAAGTTCGATCTTTGGTGTAGGCAGACTGTGAAACGGCTTGTGGAAGGGTTTGTGGTGTCGAAGAGAACCAAGTTGAGAAATCCGTATCAGCAACACCATACTTGGCTCTCATATTCGCCACAAACTGAAACCACGCGTTTATCGCAACTGGATCTTCGCACTGGGCACTTTGGTAGTCGTATGGGCGATTAAAGCGTGTCTTGAGCTCTGGTTGTTGCTTGACGAAGTGTGAGGCCCAGTGCTTCCCGAAGAGTCAGCCCTCACCCTCTGCAACCAGCAGATTGGCCATATCTTCAACGCCAGAGAGGCGGGGAGAAAATCCTCGGGCACTAAGGTCAAGGATGAACTTGACTAGAGTCTCCTCTTCTAGCTGGGTCAACCGCATTGAATTGGCAGGAATATCAACGCGTGCGCGAGTTCCATTCATCGTAGTACGCAGTGTCGAATAGGGAACATAGTAGGTCTGGGCAATTTTCTGGATGCTGGGTTTTGGGTCTTGTTTGATAGCCTGGATGGCAAGGAGGAGATTGGCTGCTTTAGAATTTGAAAATATGTTATGTGTCAGAAGAAAGTAATAGTTAAATAAGGAGTTTGGCAGGATTGTGGAAAGTGATTCGCTCGCATATGTGATTCGTTCGCATATACAGTACGTTATAATTTTATGGAGTGCATATGATGTAATGCCCTATTGAAGAAAGATGGGAAAGAGGTGTTGGCGTTCTATATGAACCGACACTCCCAAAGCCATGCTGCAAAAATATTGTCGATTATACATAAAGCCCCATCCTCACTTCCAAGATTCTTTTGTGACACCTTCATCATCGCGACTTATGGTAAGTTTCGATCATAAACGGCATGCGTGGTTTTGTGACATTCTTCCGGAGAACGTGGTTGAAACACATTAGGGTGTGATAGTTGATGATTAAGTCACTGCTTACAGTTACCATCAACGCTGAATTTCCAGTTCTTTTTGCTTTCTTCTTTTCATCTTTTGTTAGATATGAGAACCATCGCTATTAGGAGCATTCACAGGTGTCTAAAGCTTTTTGATAGTGACATAGCTTTTCATAGTTCATTTAACCAACATCTTTCGTTAGATAAGATAATCGCCGCAAACAGAATCTTTTGCAGATGCTGGTCACAGCTTTTAGAGCAGTGTAGCTGACGGCGCGAAACTGGTGGATGACACATGGCGACAATCTCCTTGACAATACAAAACGAACCGCTACCCAAACTATACCCTTTCCTTTGATAAAGACGACGAAACTCTCAACAACTACAGAAGGACACCCCCATTTATCCCAATTTCATGCAAATTTCCTCATCGACTTGCCCAACCTACATAGATGGATGAGGGCCACCAAAATTTTCATCGCTTCCTACTGTCTAGACATAAATGAGACCTCAGTAGGAAACCGTCGCCTCTCTATAACCAATTCTTTTCTTTCACAAATGGCCAGTTCTGTAGGGCCTGGTATTCTTGGGGTTCGAAGACGCTTTGAAGCGATCGGATCATAGCTTGCTCGCGCTTTGCATCGTTTTCTATGCCAAGGCTGTAGAAGTAAAGGCAATATGACGATGAAAATGGTCCTTCCCCATTATCTAGGTGGACCATATTGAGGAAGACATTTGCTTGGATTTGGGATGAGTGGAAGTGACCTTCTATGGGGATAGAGCTTCTATCGTGGTGGTAGGGACAATGTGTAGATTCCAGTATTAGTTTTGTATTGAGTATCACTGAGGGTCTTGCCCACCACTTTGTCGCTGCTATGTGAGCTCAGAACACAGTGAATTTTCTGCTAGCAACGGTTCTCTTATCTAACAAAGATGAAAAGAAAGAAAGCAAGAACAGGAAACGTAAGGTCGATGGTAACTATATATAGTGGCTCTATCATCAACTATCACACCCTAATGTCACAAAACCAGCGCGCATGTCGTTTATGATCGAAACTTGCCATGAGTCGCGATAATGAAGATGTCACAAAAAATCTAGGAACCGAGGAAGGGGTTTCGTGTATAATCGTCAATATTGTTACAGCATGGCTTTGAGCAGCCAAGAGTGTCACTTCATACAGAACACCGGCAACCTCCGCTACAGAAGGAGCATGAAAATACGAAATATTCTGATTCAAAAAAATGCGGATAATCGATGAACTTTGGCAGCCAGTTGAGGTGGAGGACTGAAGAGGCCATTTGACGATGTGTTACTCGTGGTAAGCTAACCCTTTCATCCACAAAAGATATAGAAATGTCTAGAGAATCTGATTAAACTATTAGAGAATGATTTTTATCTAGTTCTGTCTTGAAGTGTTGAATGCCCAAGGGCACCAGAAAGCTTCCCGTTCGTATGGCACATACAATAATGAAAATGAATATACAGCAAGATATCCATGATTAAAGTGATTGATATATTTATCATATCAAATATCAATGGCTAAGGAATGATATGGAATTTATTATCAGATAGCAGTAGAACCTGCCAATGTATCTGAGAAAAACTCACGCATAAAAATGACTTAAAAAAATCAACAAAAAATATATAACAAAAATCAAATGCTTTGGTGTATCTTCATGCTAGGCTACTTCACCATAACTTCAACAAATCGTCCCAATCGTTACACTTTCTTCTTTCCCAGTAGCTCTTGGGACCTTCTAAATACCGCCATACTTTTTCACCATGACCACCACCGATATCAACTTTTTCAAAAAACTTGGGCTCATGTTTTACATCTCTTAGCTCATTTTCTTTTCGTCTTACACGTTGATCCTCTTCCAACTTGAGTTTCAACTTTTCGGCTTTTTCCACATCTCCATTTTCATAGGCTTTCTGATCAGGTCTAAACCTGGAGTCGGTAGGTGCCAATTTCCCAAGCTCCACAGATGTAACCTCGTTTAAGCTGGCTGCAAACTCAGTGAATCCAAATTTCTTGGAGTAGTTGGGAATTAGCTCACTGGGCTTCCAAATCTGTCGTTGAGATTTGTCCTCACCACCATTGTCCAGTCTTGTGGAAAGCAGCAATTCACTAGTCCATTTGCCAGTGACAGAGCATGGAAGAGTTGCTCCATTATCAGCCACTGCTTTAATTGTTAAAGATTCCGATCTTCCAGAAAACATTCCACCAGTTTGAAATTCAACAATAGCCTTGGAACCACTACTACTCTTCACCGTCATTACATTCACAGGTTCAATATACTTTTCACCTGCAATAATGTTCCGCAAAAATGTAACAGGTTGTTCCCATTGGTAAACTTCACCAGTTTTTCTAAATGTCAATGTCAACAGTCCCTTTGTCAAAATTTCAACACTTTTACCCCAAAATTTCTGTCCTGGCTCAATGTTCATTGTGAAAATCCAGTTTTGCGATTCAATATGATAAGCAACAACAACAGGTTTATGACAAACTTTTTCCGCGATAAGTCTAAATCCCAAATCTTCACGAACAAGTTCAAAAGTTTCACCCAAGAGTGGGTTAAATGGCTTTCGTGCCGCACGTTCTTTAACCCGGTTGTTTGCTAAAAAGGAAACCGCAAAGGCTGCAATTCGAAGTATCCTTTCGCCTGTTTCCATGGAACTCTCCAACGCATGATCAATTAGATATGCATACTCCAATGGTTCACTAAAACGCTGCAGCAGAGTAAGAGGCTCATTGGCTGTAACTGGCATAGCTATTGAGCTGAGATCTTTCCCAACGTTCTTGCGTAAGAATGAAATCAAACTCGGGGGTGTGGCTTTGCTTGGTAACATGTCTTTACGTCGTAAAACAGGAGATCCCGAAAGTGGCAGAGGGTACAAATCAATTTCTGAACTGGCGGCATCACCCAAAGAAGATAACGCAGAGGATTCCGATCTTGATCTTGAAGAAATTCTTGGTTTGGAATGAGTCGTTTTCAAAATCCCTTTTGTCTTTTTAATCACATTCTCCTCGTCTTCACCATCAGAATCAGCCGACTCTGTTGTGATGATATCTGAATTGCTATACACTTCTTGATAATCATTGGGATCGTCGGGGATAAGCATAACCCCAGTTCTCTGAGAACCACTCGCGTCATCATTGTTGCCAGCCAGTCCATCTTCTGCGTCGAAAAACTCATCAACCGAAAACATGCTGTCAGCTACAGATACCACCGAGTGTCTGGAAAGAGATCTCATTATAGCCGCATCTGATTTCGATTTGGCAATGTTTTCATAAAGTCGTTCCTTTTTAACGTCAATTACTTTCTTCAGCCCAGCTGAAGCATTCACAAGTAAAGTGCACAGCGCTCTAGCTGTATCCATGGTCGTCGACTTTACAGGTGTTTCATTGTTGTTCACAGTCAATATAGTGGCCATTGAATTGGCTCTATGCATTGCGTGTAGGTGTGGTTGATCTGGACTACTATTAGTAGCCTTTGGACCAGACGAGTTTGTAGTGTCCTTTTGGTTCTGGTCTCCTCTATCTTGAATAAGATCTGAAAATTCTTTAGGGATTTGAGGAAGAGGAGGTGCCTGATCCAAGTCGATTATTTGATTAGGATTCAAGGAGATCATGCTTGTCATTGTTCCTCTTCGGGATTTCTTTTTCCAGAATAGCGAATTACGATTTGAAGCTGGTCTCTCTCCATCTCCAGCCACTTCACTTTGCTTCTCTTTGTCGTCATTTGGGCGAGATGCGGTAGTAGGAGTCTGAGTTATAATTGTACCTGGAATTGAGTACGAAACATTCGACACATCCAAGTCGCTTGTCAAACAAAATGCAGCATCTTTGGCTTCTTCCAGTTGTCTATACAAAGCCTCCAACTTTTCAATATCGGGATCATTAATGTCTTGGCCATTGACCTGGATTCTTGGTTCATCGCCATGCCCTTCAAGAGAGCCTAGAAGATTCATTGTTGAGATTTTCAGCATGCCCTGGTTGGGATAAGAAGAGGCTCCCAGTCTGGCCAAGTCAAGCGCTTTTACCCAGGTATTCCAATCTTCATCGTTTAGTGCTTTCAAACACCATAGCTCCATCTCGGAATCAATAATGATCTCTCGAGTGCTCTGTTTAGCTGAAATTACGGCCACTTTAATCGGCATGCTTCCTCTGAGAAGTGAGGACTTTTCATTAAGGTAGTAATTCAATATAGAATGCTTGAAATTCAGAGAAAAGTATCTCTGGATATATCCTTGGCGCTTTTTTCTTCTCTTTTTAAGTAGCACTCCAGAAAGGTATCTTCCACCTTTAGCACTCAGAAACCTTTCGCTTGACGGCGAATCAAAATCAATGCTCAGATCCGGTGGTGCTAACGCAGACATCATGGTTTCAGGGCGGCGGCTAAACCGGGAGCTGTTGCTTGGAGCAGGCTCACGGTCACTCTCAAAGGTCATTTGGGCAGGTGTTGTTGCAGTAAGCAGAGCTTTGTGAAAGTTGTCGCTTTTAGGGGTCGCTCCTTCCAAATGATGGCTGAACAGCACCGTCTTTGCCGTCGTCTTGGAAAACGTATTGTCAAAGACAAGGGCAAAGGTGCCCCCTTTGCCTCTTGGAACACGATATGTGCCCTTGACCAGCTCGTTTGGCAGACATTTGCCGTGCCAGGACACCTGTTGTAACCGAGCATTGGCCAACTTCTCTTGGAGCGGCAGCCCAGGAAGAACGTCGGTACCGTGCTTTTTCACACCAGAGGCAACACTTGAGCTGGTGTTAGCGGCCTGTAGCATCAGACTGGTCGAAGATCTGGAGGCCAGAATGGTTGGCGGCTGGCCGACCAGGTCTGAGCTGGAATGGCGATAAATGCCAAAGTTCACTGAACGTTTGACCGGCTTGAGCTGCCAATGGATTGTCTGGCCATCCTCTGCATTGATCCATTTCAGCAGAAAGTTTTTCGAATGGATCTCCAGGGTCTCCATGTTCCTATTTTGCGGGTGGTGTTGATCCTCGTGGCGGTGGGAGTGGTAGAAATGGTGAATAAGATTAGGACGGGCTGACAAAGTTGGAAATGCTTTCACCTCCACGCACAATGAGTTCCACCATGCCCACGCTGAATGGAGACTCCGGGGCTGTTTCGGGCCATGGGGGCGAGGACGAGGAGCCGGCCCAGCACCTGGTGGAACGTCTCTGGGGCCCGCCGCTGGAGCAGGCGGCGTGGCGATTGCAGTCGCTCTACGCGGCCCAGCTGGCACTTTCCTCCCAGATTGACGAGCTTGAACAGAGTGAGTAGCTCTACACTCTTGCGAACTCCAGTGCTAACCAGCAGAGCCTGTGTAGATCTACAAAAGACAGGCGATATCGCCCTCATCAGCCATCATGTTCAACAAGCAAAGCAAGCGAAGCAGAAACTGCAGATTGCGTCTCGAAAGCTGGCCCGTATTAATCAGATTCTTGATCAAGTCGAGCAACGGCTAGAGAGGATCCCGTCTCAAATGTTGCAAGAGGCTCCGGACCATTGAATGGAGTAGTCGCTTCCTGTGTCCTCTGCATATACAGTGCTTTCATTCTGTTTAACAATGGACCAAAAATGCACCAGCGGATGTGCCTAAAATAGTGCTTTAGGCTCAACAACTTGAAAAGTCCAGAATGCTTTTTTGCTGTCTGGAACTACTATAATAACTTACAAGCTTTTACTATGACCCACAACTCTGAAAAAGTACCTATATTTGTTCGATAAAGAGTGTCTTTGTTTAAATAGGCAACCTACTATTAACCAGAAAAATGCTTGTGTAGATGTTTTGCATGTGTACTAATAAAAAAAAGAAAACCAACATCAAAAAAACAAAACAAGAAACCAACTCAGCGTATCCCAGCAAGTCTGCTGTTGTTGACATGGACATTCAAATCAAGCCTATCAGTAGTTTCTGCAATCTGGTCAAGTCTTGTGTTCTGTCTATCAATCTCATCGTTTGCAGCAAGGGCAATCTTCCTTAAACGAGTAGCAGCGTCCTCAATTTGGTTCAAGTTGTTTGCAATTTCTCCTTCCATTTCATCATCTTCAGAGTCAGCTTCAAATTGATACTTCTTTGCATTATCCATTATTCTCTGTTGCCTATACTTTTCAGATGTTTGTGATTTCTTGTCTCCATAAAGCACGTTCTTAATTCTTCGTTCAGATTGGAACACCTCATTCCTCTGTCTTTCAGATTCAGCGCGTTCCTTTTCTCTTTGCATAATGACCTTGGTCTCCTTCTCCCTGTTCTTACGCTTTGAGTTGAACGGATTGCCAACATGGACTGCAAAGATAGACTCGTTTAGCTTCTCCAGTTCCTTGACCTTATCCTTTGCAACCGAAGTTTGCGAATCTGCCACCGCCAGATTCCTCTCAACATTATAGAGCCTTTCACCTTGGTTACCCAGAATTCCAAGAGTGTTTTGTCCGGCTCTCTCTGCCTGCTCTGCCATACGCAGCGTATTTCTTGTACTTGCCACAGATTCCATCTTTGTGAAACGAAGCTCCTGCTTGATTGCCTCAACATCTTCATCCTCTTCACTCATCTTCTCCTTCTGAACCTGGCCCTCGCCACCGTTATCATACCTATACTCTGTAGGCTTTGGTGGTCCACTATCATCTCGAACCTCATTCAACTCATCAAGCAGGGTGTCCTTTGATCTTGACGGTTGCTGTGACGCTTGGTACAATTTACTCCTGTCCGTGCCAGCATTCCCAAACAAGGCCTGTCTGCCAGAGTCCATAGTTGTTGACGAGGACGAGGACGCACTAAAGCTACCGTTGCTATTTGCACTATTCATCGCAGCCTGTGCGTAAGGAGAAGCAGATGGCCTAGAGGGCGCTGCTGCTTGTCGCCCATAACCCCCAGCGGGCATTGAAGAGGTGACACCATAAGGACTATTTGACCCTGACGATGAGTTCATTTGGCCATATGGGTTAGATTCCGCACCGCCTCTGTTTGGAACCAAAGGCTTCAGCTGATTCTGCTCCTGTCTTTTGTCTCTGGCATAATCGCCAAAAGCGCCAAACTTGTTTTGCCTATTGTTTGCCTTCTTCACGGCGATGCCTGAGGACTCCAGGTACTTCCTGTTCTCTTCAAAATTGTCTTCTTTAGGAGCTTTCTTCTTAAATAAACCCATAGTCAAACCAATCTGTGAAATGATACGTTTGTGAATAGAACGAGAGGAAGATGGGGGCAAGGAGAATGGGCCATCAAGACTGTACTGTAAGAGGGTGTGTTACCCGGCGTTGGCAGCACCCCCGTTTCAAGTTTCCTCCTTTTTTGTGAGATTTAATCAGAAACCTTTCAAAGCGGCTCGGAGTTGAGGATTTGGTATGTTTGGGTATGGGCGTTTGTTTCATGCTTTCCAAAAGAATCCTGCCGAGTCTTTTGATGGTTTCGATATGCTTTCCGTGCAGTGATAAATTTGGGTAGGAGATTAGAGTAATGCCAGGCTGCATTGCCCCAAACCGAAAGAATCTGCCTGCAACCTCATCTTTCTCCAAAAAACGCCCTTGTTGGGAAACAAAGAAATCGTTGGTGAGCAGCAGTGAGATTTACAAAGATTGGAAAAGGAAAAATGCTCCACTATTTTATTGATCGTTAAATGCTAAAATGTTTATACAGTGAAAATGCCAAAAGAACAATTATGTATTCTCTTAAGCTATATAATTATTCGATTCGATTTCACCTTGTAGAAAATCGACCCAGTTTTAAAGTGCTATAAGTAAATGCTTTTGCTAAAACTCTCAACTGGCTCAAAAACTGTTGGTTGATGTCTTGATTGTTATCATTAGATTCGTCCCTTCTGAAAGTTGAACTTGACAAGTCACAGAGTGTGACAGATGTGATATTAATGGGATGACGGGATAAAAGCCCAGGAATGTCCAATATTTGTCCAATTTCGGCTACGGTGAGTTGAGCTTCCTGTGAACCCCAATACAGTAGCATGATGCTGATTTGGTAAACTGAATATTCAAGTACCGGTTTCAATTCTTCATTCAATCTTTGCTTGTCGAGTTCCAGTTGTTCCCTGAGCGTTCTGTTTGTCTCCGGGAGCCCACATTCAAATATTGTAAGTCCAACCTTTTGGAAAAATTTGCCCTCTGGTAGTTTTTCCGGAGCAATAACAAACGTTCCTATGGTTCTATCGCCGCGTACCATGCGTTTATAAGTGTTCACTTTGGTGTCATATTCTAATCCAAACTTTTTCAGGATCCAAATTCCAGAAGGCGAGGTTATCCCAGAAGAAAGATATATCAACGTCGTCAAGGAATCTTCCCAAACATGTTGCTCTCGTAGTTTGTCATCGATTATAGAGAGAAATGATTTTTCTAGGTCTAACTTTCTCCATAGTTGAACAACTCTCTCTTTCTCATCTGCAAACAATTTGAGTTTCTTTTGATTTTTTATTTGCTCTTGCTCATCATCATCACCAAGGGACCCCAATATGGGCCAATTTATTGAATCGAGACTGTACCTTGAAGATGCTTTTCGAACTCGTTTCCTATTTGCTAATTTGTACATGTAATTGGGTGCTCCCAACGATGCTGTGATATTCCTGTATTCTGCCAATTTCTTCTTCCTGATTATTGCTTGTTCTTTGCAACGTGCTGAAACCTCGGCTATCTTTCTAATAACGCCAAGTTGTAGATTGTGTTTTTTAAACCGATCTGCCTCTGCTTCTAAAGTGGCAAAGTAGGTCGATTCTTGCATGAATGACTTGTACAATTCGCCTGCGAATCTGTCAATTAGAGACTCTCGTTCCTTTCGTTTCTGAGTAATGACTTGCACAACATCCTTCACAATCGACTTTACTTCAGCATCCACAGTAGCTTTTAAAAGTTTATCAACTTCACTTCGTAATTCATGCTCATTGATTTTAGGCACAGGCTTTGGTTTTTCTAGTGATTTTGTAGGTTGTTCAATCAGTTGATTTGGAGATGGCAACGCTGCTGGCTTCTCAATAGATTGAAAAGCTTGTTTCTTGGTTGTTTCAGAATCGGAAAAGTCAAAGGTTGGTGGCGTTTTAATGATACTCGAGGAATCAAAACTTGGCTTGCCATTACTGCTCGTCGGCTGTGGTGATTTATTAAACCCAAAGGGGCTGATTGGTTTTGCAAAATCTGACGATGGTTCTTTCTGAAATGTGCTAAAAGGCTTCTCCTGGTTCGCGCCGTTCTGTGTAAAGTCAAACGTCACAGTTTTTGGTTTCCTCGTATCTTTATCAAGAGTATTATTTGTGAAATTGAAGGGAGAGGTGTTGCTAGAAAACTGCGGTTTCTGGTTTGTGGCGATGGAAGTAAAAGCCGCAGAAGGAGTAGAATCTAGCTTAAAAGCAGGTGTGGTCTGTGCTTGAACTACCGTGCCGTTGCTTTGGGGAAAGCTATTCGAGTTCTGATAAATATTTGTAAATGTTGATGACGATGATGATTGTGTCGAAGAAGTCTGTTTCTCGACATTTATAAATGATGCAAATGGCCGGTTCTCACGCTTGGGCTCAACAATAACCTTTGAATATGCCTGTTTTAATGGCGGCTTGCTGAACACAACCGAATCATTAAATGATACAAGATCAATGCAGGTTTCGTCTTCATCTTTAACCTTTATTCCATAATATCGTACAAATTCTAGTAAATCATCCTGAGTATCAAAGCCTAGCATGGCCTGAAGCCTGCTTGCGTAATACGGCTTGCCCTTCTTGTGCACAGACCTGGCCATAGATTTTAATGCATAAAGTCGAACATCGTTAAAGTGAGACTCGAGCAAACAGCTCATTAAAAACGGTACTTTGGGGTCTTTTACTGCCATGAAAAAAGATGCAAAAAGCCCCATTGTGTTTTCGGTATTTGAATAGCCTCGTTCCATTATATTGCTCTGTTGCACTATGCCCCTTAGTTTGAGGGCAAGTTGAACATGCTCACTGAAGAAAACTGATTTGGGCAACTCCTGTATTTGGCGCTCATATTCAGGATCTCTTAGATGACTCAAAAGCTGAAGTGCGCGAAATTCTGCTTCATTGGGAGATGTGCCTCCTCGTCTGCGAACATCGTCGTACATTTCTGATAACGTTTGTAAAGTCTTGTTGAACTGTTCTAATTCTTGTTGTTGACTATATTCCACATCTGTTCCGGCCATAATATGCAAACAGATTAGATGAATTCGTGCGATTCTCTCATTGCAGTCGATTGCTTCAGGCCCTGAGTAGTTTTGATATGTAAAGTCCTGTCTAATGGATCTGGTTCTATCCCACAAGAAAGAATGACTGTCGGGCAAAGCGGGGATTGCGTTTTCGATAAGATAATTCAACGAGTCCTAAAAAATTGTTAGAAATGTCAATCAGATGATAAAATTACTATAATTACCTTTAAGACACTTGGAGGTCGAACATCTGATGGTAAAGGTGGTGGTTGTCCAGCGGCAGGGCGAGAAAATGCCTTTACTGCCTTTTCCCTTGACGCTCTTCCAGTAATCGGATCCTGCAAATGAAAAGAGGTTAAACAATATAACAGCATTTCAACACCCCAAAAAACATTATAAATAGTACCTTTTCCATAGCTTTAACATTGTTCTCGAGTGATCGTCTCACGCGTTCGAAAACGGGGCACATGTCCTGACACGTTCCTCTAAACACGATTGCTTCGTTTAAATTTTTCCGAGTATCTTGAGCATCTACCAATCCTCTTTCTTCCATTTGTTTCCTCTCCACGTCTCGCATAGTTTGCATCTAAATGCAACAATCGTTAGAAAACATGTTTCGAGCTGGTCTGCTAAAACCGAAAACTTACCTCTTCGTAAAGAGATTGCAAGTCACCAGAATGTGTTTGTTCCATAGACAGCATCTTCTGCTGGTTCTCCAGATCCCATTTATCGTTCAAATTAATCTGTTGTAGCACTTTTTTCTCTTCCATCATAAACATTGGAACAGGTCTAGGAATTCTGTCCCTAGGTCTGAATCCTAGGCCTGACAAACTATCTACAAATCCGCCTGCTGCTCTAGAAGGTCTCATCGTTTTCTGAGCAAGTTTCGGGTGTATAAAGGTCGAGTTTATTGGTGTCTGTTGGTTAAAGTTGTTTCCTTGCTTACCGCCCCGTCCCTGGTTAAATCCTCCTCTCCCAAAAGCACCTCTCGAACCTCTACCTCTAAAAGTGCCTCGTCCCCTGCCTCGGAACGAGCCATCAAAGCTCTTGGTCCCACTACCGTTAGACGGGCTCCCTGATTGTATAGACTGGGAGTCGTTTTGCTTCCACTTCTTCCCATCTTTCTTGGAGTTGAATTTTCCGTTTGGGGTTGCAGAGCCGAACGCTGTAGAGGAAGAAAACGCACTCGTCTGGTTTCCAAAGGCGGACTTAACGATGGTGCTGCTTCCAAATGGCGACGTATTGCTTTGAAACATGAAGTTCTACAGCCCAACGTTAAAGACTGTGAAGTGGAAAAGGAAGTTGGGAAGTGCAACTGTGGGTGTAAGGGTGTTGTAACTGACAGAGAGAAGGAAAAAATGTGTCAAGTAAACACGAAACTATAGTCTTTTATAACCTATTTAATTCTTTTCCCAAATGGACGTCTATATACTTAGATGAGGTTTCTGGCAAGAAGCATCTCTGCGATGAGAATTCCAGACCCGGCAGCGCCGATGATGGTATTGTGAGAAAGGACCACGAACTTAAAGTCCAACAATGGGTCCTCTCTGATACGGCCGACAGAGACACCATAACCAGCATCTCGATCTCTATCAAGTCTAGGCTGGGGTCTATCTGGAGCTTCCAACACATGGATTGCGTTCTTGGGTGCTGAGAAGCATTTGAGCTTCGTTGCCTCTGCAACATAGTCTCGCAGGGCCTCTTTTACCTGCTCAACGGAAGGAGCCGGTCTGTTTTTGAATCTCAGGGCAACACATTCGGTATGGCCATCGGAAACAGCGACTCTGTTACACTGAGCAGAAACTTTTAATTGATCGTCAGACAGGGGCTGAAGTTCGAGTCCGCTGGGCGCCAGTCCTCCAAGGATCTTTTTGGTCTCCCATTCCATTTTATCTTCTTCCCCACTGATGTATGGGATAAGGTTATCCAAGATATCTATTCCGGGCACACCAGGAGAAAATCCAGCACCAGAAATGGCTTGTAGCGTTGTAGTTGAGAGAGCATCAATTGGTCCAAACTTTTCTACCAAGGGTTTCAGAGGAGCAACCAGACCTGCCGTAGAGCAGTTGGAAATGCAAATGATAAACCCTGGCTTTTCTTTTCCAGCGGTTTTCGCCTCGTTCAACTTGTTCTCGATCACGTCCAAATGTTCGGGGTTCACAATGGGGACGACAAGGGGAACAGAGGGCTCTCTTCTGTAGTTCTTAGCGTTCGAAATGACCGCCAAGCCGGCTTCCACAAACTCCTTCTCGATGGGTCCAGCGTAATCGGCATCCAGTCCTGAAAAAACGACATCGCAATCTTTGAAATTTTCAGCCGAACATGTCACGACGACCTTGTCCTCTGCAAGAGCAGGCAGCAAGCTGGTCTGTTTCCAGGTGACCGCCTCCTTGTACTTCTTGCCGGCCGATCGGGAAGAAGCCCCCAGCTTGTGAAGCTCAAAGTCGGGATGATTTGCCAGGAGTAGGATAAATCGTTGGCCCACGCTTCCGGTTGCGCCCAAAACACCTAGACGGTACGTTAGCTTCTGACTGCAACTGTGATCCGCGGCCTCTGCTTACCAGCTTTCTTGACCATGGCTGCTGAGGATGTCTGATGGAGGAGTCTCGTAGCCGTTACGGTCACTGACTCATCTGCCCAGAGCTCAGCTGGGAGCCGCCGGGGTCACCCGGCCGCAGGCGCTGGGGCTCATGACCTGACGCCCCGCGTGTCTGATTTGGAATCGCAGGCTGCTGCCCTTTTCCTTCTCTTCTCTCTTCTCTCTTTCCCATCTTTGCCCCCTTTTGACCTTTGAAGCGAAGCGAAATTGATGGCTAGGGTGATATGATAGCTCTCCCGAGGAGTCAAGAACAACAATGGAGACCATCACCTTTATGACTATTCCGTGCTTTGACCCCTTTTCACTCCGAGGAGCCTCTGGCTCCAACAGCTACCCTTCCAACCTCACCAGTCCTGAGCCTATTGGCAAACTTTCGAATTCTCTGCTTTTGAAGCATTCACGCGAGCTCACCAGTAAAGACATGCTTCAGCTTCTTAACAATCTGCTCCGTCTCCACTGCATCCCTGTATACTCCAGCTATCAGCATATAGCGTCTGATCCGAGAGCCCTCCTCTACCTGGTACAGATGTTTGTGCAGATGAAAACGGGGAAAACGATCAAAGATTTGCCTTCGGGCCATCACGTTTGCGAGAAATGTGAGGCAAATATTATCTCAGACTATTACTGCTATTGTGACCAAGATTCCGTTACATCTATCAAAGACGATCTAGGCTTGTTTGCCCTACAAAGGGGCTATCCACCTAGCACAGCGGTTGTTTCCCTTGAGGCACGCATAGCTCTACTCAAGAGCATCGTGTTTCTCCTCTCCTTTTATCTAATACAGACCGACCTCGGGTTTATTAATGTGAAAAGCATAGCTCTTGAAACAGACTCGGCTTCAATGCTGGACCTGGTGGACATAATACTCGGAATCGGAGACATTATGACGGCCAGTTTTTCCAAGGCATATAAGCAAATGGTGAAGGACCGTAAAACTCGGGTCATTACACAGCAATTAGAGTTTTCATTATGCCAACAAGCAAGAGACTTGCAACACAATATGAAAAACACCCCCTTTGATCCCTCCAGAGGCAGAATCGCAAAATCTTTTCCCTCAAAATCCAACCATTTTCGAAGAGGACATCGTGGACGAGGCGGTAACCGATTCACTCCTCTACGTCGCAGCAAGTCTTCCTCCACCCGAGCCAACAGCTTTAAAGTGACACGGAATAGAACGAGAAAACTACGGGGTTTGACCTTTGGCAATAGCATTACCAGAAGACATGTTTTCGCCCCCCGGAATGAAGTAGTGTATCGATGGAAACAGCGGAAAGTAGACCACTTTGAGAGAATACTAAGTGAGTTGGAGTTGGACCTGGCTTCTGTCAGCATCCATAGTCCCAAACCCCGTCCTCGTCGTTCCAATTCTCTGCCTTTGGAAAGGAGACGCCAGATTAGTATGGGCTACGAGCCCATTGGAAAGCACGATGGCTCAGATGCCTCAAACTCGGACACAGATTTGTCCGACACTGAAGAATATGAAACTGATTTAAATTTAAATGCCGACTCCACTTCCAGAGTTTCCTCAACCCGATCTTCTATGGGTGTTATTACCACCGGTAATAACCATGAAGACGATGATAATGAAGATGATCCAAGCCTACGCACCAGCTCCAAAGTAGACATGGAGTTACTCAAGTCGCGTTTGGACGATCTCACAATTAATACTTACATTCGCCTCAATAAGGCAACATGAAGTGTATCTCTTTTTTCTAATGTTCTCAGCGCTGGTGAATTTTTGTATGATTTGACATTTTTGTATGGAATGGCTCTTATTTTAACGGGAGTGCAAAGCACAACCATAGACAGCACCCTTCTTCTGTATACATTAAAGAAGGAATAATAAAATGATATCATAAAAGAAACGTAGAGTTTGCTGGTTATGTCCAGTTTTTTTTTTTTTTTTTTGAATGTTTGGTATTGCATTCAATTGTTGGGTTTCAAAGCCCTAAATCCTCTTCACGGAAGCAGTTATCTGTGTCGTGGTAAATAGGTGGATATGAAATGGACACTATATTAGTTATCAAATCATCCAAATTTTTGATTGAGTATTATATATGTATCACTTGAATGAAAGCAACAAAAAAAATCGGGTACAGAACGATTCAGAAGTATAATATATAGACATAGACACTAGATATAACACAACTGGAAAAAATGATAACAGCATACTTTTATTTTCTTTTTTTTTCTTTTCTTACTATCAAAGTCAATCAATGCATTCTTGCATCTCTTTTTATTTTAGTCCTTCAATGATATTTATTTTTTGGCTTCTTCTTTGTTGAACGTATTAATTTGTATTTTTGTTTCTTCATCTTCATCCATAATATATCCTTGGTAAAATGATTGATAAATAAGAAGTTCATAAAAACCAGTTACTAAAAGTGCATCGCGCGCCAGTACAAAAGCCAATAGCACAGTTAGTTTTGGATTGTTTTTTTTTAATCGCGGTCTAATAGCTGTTACTGTTGCTGTTAGCTGCCCTCATTCTCAAGATGGTATAAAGGAAAGCATTAAACAGATAGAACATAAAACGAAGTGACCAGGTTTTTGTTCCTTTCAGCATGGATGATAAACGATTGTCCTGTTGGAATAGTATCCAAAAAGTCAACAAAGTCACTATTTCATTTCTCTCTCATTTCTCTAAAATTCAACCTTTTCCTTTTTTATTTTCTTGTCCTTCTTCTTATGGCTTTCATGCTTGTGTTCTTTCTTAACTTCCTTCAATATTTTCGAATCGGTTTCATCCACGCTTTCAGTCTTGAGCATTTGAGTTATGCTATCTTTGTTATCCTCCTGGTCATCCAAATCCATACGATCATCAACATTTTCTTCCTTTATCGTGACGCTATGCTCCTCTGTCGTCTCGGATTTAGGCTGTAAAAGAATGTTGGGATCTTTTTGTTCTATAGGCGTAGAATCTTTGCTATCTGTAGACGAAGAAAATTCTGCAGCAAATGGGGGAAGACCCCTTAGGTCTCGCTGCACTCTTTTCAGTTGGTTCAGAACAGCACGATCCGCCCCTATTGGAAGATCAATTGAAGATGTGGAATTAAACCCGGAACCTCCTACTGCAGAGGTTGAGGCCAAATTCGGTGTGTTTTTTTCTGTCGTGGCTATATACTCAGTTATAATCTCTTCTGCCTTTCGATTCGGTATTGACGAGAAGGAGTGGACCTCTATCGAAGAAGGAGCTGTGACTGCAGATTGAACACCTCGGCGCCCCCGGGTAGAAATTGCCAATGACATTATGCCTTTTGAGAAAAAAAAAATGCTCTAGAACGCCAAAATGAAAAGCTGTAAACAATCAGATCAGATTAAAATCGGACCCGAGATGTGAGATCAAAAGGATAAAAAAATGTGATCCAGCCATCCCGTTCTGCAATATACGCTTTGAGGGAAGCATGTGCGTGTAGTTTTCAGAATAGCCATAAACTCTCAAAGTTCACATTTTGAAGGTTTCCCACCAAAAGGTAACCACGAGGCAGATGTTTTCAAGGGCTATTCTTTCAAGTTGCCGGGGGTCTGTGTTGGCTCAGAGGTAAGTGAAGAACAATGGGGAACGAATGTATTACAAGAAGGAAACTAATGACTTTTGAGGATTTTAGGCAAACAAGCGTTGGCTTTGCCCGACAACTTTCGACAATGAATACAAGTTCCCCACTGGCGATGATTCGTAAAGGGCCTTCAAACCTTTTGGCTCCACCATCTGCTATTGGTTCAACAACTTCCTTTTTTGCATCGCCTATCGGGTTCATGGGATTATTTCAACGCAGATGGAAATCTAGAGGAAATACATTTCAACCAAGCACATTGAAGAGGAAGAGAAGAATTGGATTTCTGGCCCGGAGCAGATCACGAACTGGACGAAAGATTTTGGAAAGGAGAAAAGCCAAGGGAAGGTGGTTTTTGACGTATTAAATCGCATGTTTATTGTTGTTCTTTTCGATGACTCTACCAATGTACATAAAATTTGGAAAGATTTGAATAAAGAGTGTCACACATTTGCTAATTGTAAATAAAACTTTTAAATGATGTGAAAACCATTTTAACAAGTTTTTCTATTTCTTCTTCTTAACCGTATTCTTAATGTTTATCCACTGTGGGTTGATTCCCTTTTTAATCAACATCTTCTCAATCAAAGGAACATGGGACCCCTGTGCTACAACTTCTTGTAACTTGGCGTTCGAACTACCAACAAGAGGTCCAATTGTTGTCGATCCCGCACATGCTACTCTAACCTCTTCTGCAAAATCTTTCGGATCAATTCCAAAGGGTTCAATGTTCGAAATAAGAGTTACTTTTTTTCTCCCGATTCTCATTGCGGTGGAGAGGGATACCTGTGGAACTTTACCCTTGGTAGGCACTGCTCTAGATTCATCCTGCCCTGGCTTGATCAGTTTGTAAAACTCTGTACATGTTGATTGAAGTCGGGGGACCAATTTTTCTCTTCCTAGCGGTCCTATTTCCACTTTCAGAGCCGATGAGAGCGTATCATCAATGATAACTGTTCGCTTGTTTTTTGGGTTGACAAGTTCTTTCTTGTCTATGTATTCATGTAGTAACTGTCGCAGTTCGTCACTCGTGTAGTAAAAAGAGCGAGACAGGCCCAATGCCTCAAATAGACTTTTTGAATTTTGATTGGGTCTAAAAAGCGACCTTGATACGATCATTGTTGATTTGGATGTGCCGCCGCTACTATTGCCATTGTTCGCAGAAGCCGAAGTTTTAGTCTTTTTGATCTTGTAAGGAACAAAATCCTTTACTTTGGCATCTTGTTTGTTTGCTACACCAGTAACTGTGAGCTCATCACCTTTGCCCTTCAACTTTAACAGTTCTTCCTTTTCCATTGCTTTTAGAAACTTGGCCGTTTTCTTCCAGGAAGTTTTTTTGATCTGGAATGATGAATCGTGATATGGCAAACACTTCAACACATGATCAGCCATGAATTTGGACATTGTGATTGGGGTTTCCACCGAATGTGTTGCTAATGTCTGTAACAATGCTCTTCTGAAGACTGAGTCAATGCTCTCAACTGACATTTTCGATAGTTGGGTCTCCAATTCCCCAACTGGTTCTGTGTTACTCGAACTGGGCTTATCTTCCAATGGTTGTTCTGAAGTCGGCTGTTCGCCTGTGTCTCGTTCATCTTCGTGGCTTTTACTAGAAGGAACCATTTCTTCTGGCACTTGCTCTTGCTCAGGTTCTGATTCTTTTAGAGGTATTGTGTCATCCAACATTTCAGGCACCTCCACATCTCCCTTCAACATTTTATATAGCTCATCTCCTACAAAGTGTAAATTTTCCACTGCCTTTCCCGTTCTTCCAACAGTGACAGTGAAATCTGGTAGGCTTAAAAGACACTTTCCAACGGCTCTCGCTACAGTTGGGTCATCGACACATGCTATTGCCACTATATCCCCCTTGCGAGAATTCGGAGGGAACGGGGGAATTGAGCCTGGCAGCATCAAATCAGCACCACCTTCAAGTCGAGGAATCACTGGTTCATGTGTTAGAATAACAGGTAGAATGTATGGACATTTCCACAATGTAAAGATTGTGGGTATAAGGCCACTATCCCGAGTCTTGAACCAAAGTGGGACCTTGTTCTGGTCAGTGTATAAAGTCCCCGGTTTGCCTGTGCTAGTCTTAAAAGTCGCACTCATAGAGATAAGCGGCAGAATGTCTGTTTGAGCCTCTGATGTCAGGCTCTCAAGAGGAAGATCATATGTGGTGCATATAGTTGCCAAAGTCTTCCTCCGCTCTGAACTTTTCAGATTGGACATGGATTTGACCTATAACTTTCCACTGTTAGCATGCTGGGGAGTCATAGTATGCTCTATATTCTCTTACCGTCGGACTTTTTTTAAACATGTTGGTGTTGATGCTGATGCTGAGACTGAGAGTGTTGGGGAGGATGGAAAGAGATGTTGAAAAACCAAGATGCGATTTGCTTCCCCCAGAGCCGCCAACACCACAAATGACAGAGCAAAGTCTCACAAGATCGGTGGCCGAGACACGAATCTCCGAAAATGTATTCGAAGGCCACATTTCGCGGGACGTTCTCAGTTGGTGTCCTACAATGGATTTGATTGCGGTGTCCTCGGCTGAAGGTGGTCTTCACGTCTACCGGTTGAATGGGCAGCGCGTATGGTTTCTCAACCCCAAGAAGGAAAAGGCTGCTGTGGTCAAGATATGCTGGAAGCCGGATGGTAAGCTTTGTGTTTTGTACTTGTTTAGGGGCACGCGAGCTAATAGAATTGCATCGACAGGAAAGATGTTGGCCTCGGTGTGCGATGATGGCTCGTTTCGAGTCTTCGACTCTAATCATGGAACACCTCTAATGAAAGTGGCAGGCCCTGTGGGAAATGATACAGAGGCAAAGATTCAGCATTCTTCAATTAGCTGGGTGACTCGCACATCTGATTTTAAACCGCTGAGTTCGTTCGACAAGCTTCTGGAGACTAATCTGTCGAATGCTCTTCCTCGACTCTCTGCTCTTCCAAACCATTTTGGAACTGAGTCTCTCGCAATGTTTACAAATAGGCTGGCTGTGGATGATATGATCCAGTCTTCAAACAGTCAAGTGGGCACTCCAAAAGCTGAGTTTCTCATAGTAGGTTCTGATGACGGCACGATTCTGGTGAATCTCTATGGTCTTCTTTCGCTAAACAAAGTCGCATTGCCAAGTCCAGATTCACAGATAAAGCCGATTCCCATGTTTCATGGCGCTTCCTCTACTCTCAATCAACATGTAATTGTTGCGTCAGTTGGTGATCAGCTATGCTACTACAACATAATTATGAACTTTGTGGATAATTATGGTCCCATGCTTCCTGAAGTCTGTATCGTCTCATCCAAAGTCCTCGCAGTAATGGCCTATATAACTAGGGCTATTGAAATTTTACAACAGGATCCAGTCGCATTCTTGGACTACTCAAAAAAGTTACTGGACCGATTAAATGAACAGTTGAAGGATGAGCTGCCTGAAGGCGATTCCGGTGATCCAAGCGATGGTGCTGCAAGCGTACTCTATGACTTGCTTGTGACGGGAGTCTCGAGTCCAGCGGTGTCCGAATGGTTGGAAACAGTAGTCACAGATAGAGGCTTAAAGAAATGGGGCAAAACTGGAATGACATATTTTGAAAGTTCGCGAAAAATCATCTTTGAAAATCTGATACCTGCGTGTGAGCGACTCGTGGTCTTGCTATCTCAGCTAAGCAGTCTAGCAACATGGAAAGGACGAGATACTTCTCTAGGGTTGGATTCGGTTGATTTTGACAAAAGCATAAAGCTTGCCTCGGATTTATTGCGAGCTTCCTATAAGGTGGTATGGCAGGTCAATAATGAACATAAACTATTTGAAAAATTCATCCTTTGGTTACAAGATTTGCTGGAACAGTCTCTCAAGAAAGACGATGATAAGGATCCTTTCAACTCTGAGAAGGCCAATCTCATACCAACAGCCAATATCGCGGAGTACATATCAAACTACTTTGGCCAATCTTCAGCTCTTGAATATGTTAATGGAAGCGCCGACGACAGTCTTTCCGCTATAGAGCGCAAACTGAAAGAATCATGTAATGATACTTTTGCTTTGTTGAAAACTGTCATGGAGAATCAAATTCAGATTCGAGGACCTGTCAGTATCGGTCCCAAGTCGGAGCAACAAAGTTTTTGGATGGTAAGTGTTGAAATGTTGAATTTTGAGGGGGCCAATTCATTAACATTTAACAAGGATCATAATGGAAATGCTTTCATCGCAACAAAGTCATCAGAATCAGAGGGTAAGCAGTGCATTCATTTTATAAGTGCTTAACAGAGAGCTAACTGGAATCATCACATTGTAGTGACAGTATCAGAGCTAGGAAACGAGACCCGAAGAACCGATATCCCACTTAGAAAGTTGGATTTGGGATATACGATAGAAGATGTGCTTCAATTTTCTTTCATAAACGGTCATGAGATAATAATGCTCGTGGAAACAGATGAGAAAAAACGTCTATTAATAACGTTCAAGTGTGATTTTACCAAAAATGTGAAGCAATGGAAACGAGAAATGCTTGTTTTCGATGGGGGGTTTTTACCTTGTACTTTCAGCACAAAAATTGACGGGGATTTCAATTGTTTGGATAAAAAAAAGCTTGTTTGTGTTGTCTCTGAGGATTTGAAACACTATCAGATTTTAAATCTGGGTAATAATCAAAGCTAATCATGTTCTTAATTAGTACTAAACAAAAAACACAAATTTATCATCTAGGAGTTGTCTATTTTAGAGTTTTGATATAGCAGGTCCATATCTTACAATGCAACTCTTATTTATATCTGCCACGGAGGTTGTTCCAGCAAAAGCCATTACATGTTTAAAATCCTCATACAGAATATCCAACATTGTTTCAACACCTCTTTGACCATCATAGGCTAGACCGTAAAGTGCAGGCCTTCCAACCCAGACGAAATCAGCACCAAGTGCTAGAGCCTTGAACACATCACCTCCTCTACGTATTCCTCCATCAACATGAACTGGGACTCTGCCTCTGGCTGCTCCAACAACCTCCGGTAGGGCCTCCAAAGTAGGCAAGCCAGAGTCTAGTTGTCTACCGCCGTGGTTCGAAACCCATATTCCATCAACGCCAGCCTTGATCGCAAGTTCTGTATCCTCGGCAGTAACCACACCTTTCACCCAGATTTCCAAGTTTGTGATCGACTTTAGCCACGGGATAGTTTCGTCCCAGTTGATAGAGGGATCAATCACATTTGCAACTTCCTCATCCCCCGCTACCTTTTCATCTCCAAATTGTTGTCTCGAAGCGGAGGATGCTTCAACTCCAATGTCAATAGGGGTTGCGGACGTTTCTTCCGGGAAGTTGCCAAGTCCTACATGTGGGGGTAGTTTGAAGTCATTCCGAAGCTCGTCATACCTTCGGCCCAGATACGGCGTATCCACCGTTAGCAGGATCGCCTTGTACCCTGCTTTTTCAACGGCCTCAACAAGTCTCTGACTGGTTTGTCTGTTTTTAAAAACGTAGAGCTGGAAGAAAACGGCCGAGTCAGGACCTGCCTCCTTCACATCTTGTAAAGAGCGATTGCTATAACTGCTCAACCCCAAGGGTACGTTCCTGGACTGTGCAGCTCGCACGGTGGTCACCTCGCCCTCAGAGTCGCCCAGCTGGTGGAACGCCGAGGGTGCGATTCCCAATGGGAATCGGAACTTTTGCTGGAAAAGAGCACGTTTCGGAGATGTGTCTATATTGCGAACGTTTCGCATCACACGAGCGCGGATGCGGTAGTTATCATAGGCGGTCGAGTTTTCACGCAAGGTTTGGAGTTCATTTGCACCTCCTTGCCAGTAATCTCGGGTCGGCTTGGCGAGGTTCGGAATCGAGAGTTGTTCCAACTCGTAGATCGAAACCGGTTTCGAAGAGTTGGCCATTTCTGATGTGCTCTGTTTAAAATAGGAGTACGGATAAGTGAAAAAGCTTATCTGTGGGGTACGAAACGTGGAGAAGGGTCTGTTTGTGGAGAAGAAGTGAGACAGAAAAAAAAAAGCTAATCTCGATTTCCTTAAATTTATATCCTTCTACTAAAACCCAGAACTTGAAATACTACTAGTAGAACAGCTACAAAAAAAAAAAAAACAAGGAGAAGGAAAGCGGCGAATTGCCGACCAATTGCTTTCAGTCTCCTTCGCAATTTCCGTTATTCCTCTTATTCCCCCACGCTTATTCTAACGAGACACGCGGCAGACATTAATAGTTTGATTCATTCCATCAATTAATCCTTGACTCGCACCCGAGCCGATGGTCATAAAAGAAAAAAAAATAAAAAGACGTTATCAAAGTTTCACGTCCTGTCTTTCTCCCGAGCCGTTTCGGCCTCGTCCCGACAGATTCATGCCCATTCCCATTCCCAAAGACATGTTCATGTTCATGTTCATGGGCCCCCATCCTGGAATCATCATTGGATAGCCCGCTGCTCCGGCACTTCCTCCGACTGCGGCAGTTGGGTCATCGAGGAATCCACCGGTGCCAGCACCAGCGGCTCCGCCAGAAGAGGCAGCGGCGGCGTTCATGAGACTCGACATCCCGGCCCGCCGCTCCAACATGAGAAAGTTGAGTTGTTGACGAAGCCCGTTCAGCATCATCCTCATGCCTTGCATTTCCTCCTGGTTTCGCGAAGTGTCCTGAATGACCATGGGCAGCATCCGCTGGCTCTGTTCCAATTCGCGTACCGTCGTGGAAAGTCGATCAATCTCCTGTCGCATGCGCTCGTTCTCCATCAACAGATGGATATATTCGTCGTTCTGGGTTGGAGACGTGGGTGCGGCAGGCGGAACAACCTCGATAGGTGTGTCTTCTGTGACTTGAAGCCCCCTTCGTGAATCGGTTTCCAGTATCGATACCTTACCCCTTGATATCGAGTTTAGCAGTGTTGATATCATCTTGTGTTGTTGATTAACAGTTTGCTCTAGCTGTTTTATCCGATCATCCTGTGACAATATCTCTTCATTTTCCTCTTTTCCTTCATTCTTTTCTTCCTGTTCCTTGCTTTCCATATCACTTGTTTCATCATCCTCAAGTAGTCTCCGTTCAACAAGCTCTCCATCCACAAGGACTCTCGTGTATCCACATTCTTCATGCACATGGGCCTCGATACTCCAACGCGGCCCAGTATAAGAACAACCTCGTGAGCGGTTCGGACATTCACATATCAGCGCATCCACCAGGTTCGGGATTATGACCGGGGCTGGGAACACATCATCATGGCCCTCTTTTAACAGCGTTCGATCAATGGGACATCGATTATTTGTCGAGTTGAGAGATTTTGAAAGGCAATCTTTGCAAAAAGTGTGTCTAGATGAAATCCAGTGTTAAAATTAGCAAGAATGGAATTTTCAAATAAACAAAAATGAGAAAGGTACACATACCCACACGAAGTCAAATACGGGTCAACAAAGGGTGATTGGCATATCGGACAAATGAGCTCATCAACCAGACTTGCCTTTTGGTAAATATAGGAACGAGGATCCAGTTTGGGTAAAATCTGTGGATCGTAAATATCGTAGCCTGTCTCAGTGTCTGAACCAGAAGTAGAATCCAAGCGCTCTTCTTGGAGGTCTCCAGACATCGTTTAACTCCTCCTTCCACGGCAAAAACAAAACAAAACAAAAAACACCCTCAAACAAGCCAAACGATAAGTGAGAAAAGGGTAAACAAAACAGTAAACAGGGACTGGGAAGAAGGCGTGTGTTTTGTGCAAAAGGTGTTTTCCCCAGAATGTGTTTTAGCTTTTGGAGGTTTGCGGCACATCACACCTTGGCAAAACACCCGTACACCCACGTACTCCCAAGGAAGGAAATAAGAGGCCCATCGCCACAGAGTAAGAGAGCCAAACATGTCGGTCAGCAAGGCCAAGATCAACCTGAAGCTGGACGGGCTGAGGACGCTGGTGGATGAGCGGGACCGGTTGAAGAAGATGGGTCTGCGGCCCTCCGACACAGACCAATCGGATCTTGTGGCAAATCTGAGTGATATAGTGGCCAGTCTAAAGCTCTTTGATTCACAGCTTGGTAGCAGCAGCGTGCGAAATCGGCCAAAGGCGTATGTTTTAGAGCAAGGAGGAGAAGAATTTGGGATCTTTGGTGCTAACGGCGTTGCGATGTGTATAGACAGGCCTCCTTCGATGCCATAGTGAACAGATACAATCGGATTCTGGACCGTATTGTGAGAGATGATGACTCCATATCGAAAGATGACTATATTTTCGAACGGTGAGTTTGAACTGTTTTCTTTATCAGATCTTTCTCGAGTCAGGAATTGTCTAATTGTTCCCCTGTTTAGGAGCCCCGAGGCGGATTCTACTCCCAAAACTGTCCGGTTTAAAGATAATCTGATTGAGCCCCCAACAGCAGCCTCAGTCTCAGTTTCAGAGAACAAACAACCAACTTCACAACAGCCCTTGGGCTTTCAGAACAACCCAACAGAGCAGCAGCAGCAAAGGCCTTATAAGGACAACGAAGATGAGGCTAATCGATCAATGCTATTTTCCGATCTACTCGCAGACCAATCATCATCAACGCCAACGCCGTCTCAACTGGAGGCCGGACTGGCAGATAATACCAACACAGAGATCTACGCACAACAGCAACAGGTAATGATGCAGCAGGATAACCATCTCGATATGTTATCGGCGTCAATCAGTGCTCAACGAGAACTGGGTCTTACAATTAATGGAGAACTCGATGAGCAGATGACCCTACTGGAAGACGTGGACTACATGATGACCCGGAACGAGTCCAGACTGAGCAAAGCCAAACGGAATCTGAGCGTCTTCTCGACCAAGGCCAAGGAAAACGGACACTGGGTCACGATCGGCGTGCTCTCGCTGATTCTGCTGCTGCTTATCGTGGTGCTCAAGTAGCTCTTCATCTTAATCTTCATCTTTTAGTTTTATTAGCGTTTTTTTGGATAGAAGTATCACCCATACACCCCCCACTATGGAGAAATTAATACCAGGACATGGCGGACATTTAAACGTAGAGATAGATTGGAATATGGCCCAGCTCCGGTTCATACGGTGGGCTTCGACGGGAAAAAGACTGTCTCTTGGCAAGGGCAGGAGACTGGGCGTATCGAGTGTGCGGAATCACCCATCGACGCCTTCGCGGACGAGGTTTGCGCCTTCTCCAACAGGAGTTCTTCACGTTGGATCGTTGCGAACAGCTCTTTACAACTATCTCCTGGCACGCAACACGGGGGGTCAGTTCCTGCTACGGCTGGAAGACACGGATCGGAAACGGCTTGTGTCTGGTGCAGAGGAAAATATCTACAGGAGTCTTGAATGGTGCGGGCTCAGTGTGGACGAGGGACCTCATGTTGGTGGACCCTACGGACCTTACAAGCAGTCTGAACGAGCATCGATATACGCCCGCTACGTGGACCAGCTCCTGGAGTCCGGACAGGCTTACCGGTGTTTTTGTAGCAAGGACAGACTGGACAGCCTGAGACGGTCTGCTCAGCGGCTGGTGCCTCCATCAACAGCGTCCTACGACCGGCACTGTGCGCATCTGTCGAGGGACGAGGTCCAGTCGAGGCTGGCGGCTGGACATGAGGTCGAGCACACTATACGGCTCAAGACTCCAGCAGAGTATCCGAGCTTTGTGGATCTGCTTCATGGCCAGGTGTCCATCCAGCCCCATGTGCACGTCTCGGACCCCAGGTACGAGGATCCGATTCTTGTCAAGTCGGACGGGCTGCCAACTTATCACTTTGCGAGCGTGATTGATGACCATCTCATGAAGATCACATACGTTATCCGTGGTGAAGAATGGCTTCCCTCGACTCCAAAGCATATTCAATTGTACCGAGCTTTCAATTGGGATCCACCGCAGTTTGTGCATATCCCGCTGTTAACATCTCTCAGTGATAAGAAACTGAGCAAAAGAGCAGGGGACGCGGGTGTGCTGTCAATGAGAGACAGAGGTGTGCTTCCTGGTGCTCTTCTCAACTTTGTAGCGCTTTTCGGATGGAGTCCCTCGTCTTCAAGCAAACGTGAAACAGTAGCGGGAGGCTCGTCCGAGGTCATGACTTTGAAAGAAATGGAGCGTGCATTTTCTCTAGATGCTTTAACAAGAGGCAATGCAAAAGTGGATGATAAGAAACTCGATTTTTTCAATAGACAATATCTACAAAAAGAATTATCCGATTCAAGCAACTTTACAAAAGCTGTACAAATATGTCACAAATATGCAGAAGAATACATTGGGGGGTCAAAGTATGATCTGGAATACACTGAACAGATTCTGAAAGAGGTTTCCAATTCGTTGAACTATTTGGCAGAGTTTATCCCCAAGTTTGGTTTTTTTTATAAACAGCCAACCTATACCGAATCATCTCAAGTTGAACAATTTCTGGAAGCTCATAAAGTTGTTGTTGTAACCGATATTCTGGATCAATTGTTGAAAATGCTCGCACCTGTAAATATCAATGCGACGACATCGCCAGCAGATCTGAACTTGTTGTTGGACACATTTGTCAAAGAACAGTGTGATCAAGGGCGTCGAGTAAGTCAAAAAAGCATTGTTTTCAAAACATTGCGGATTGCACTTTGTGGGAACGTTTCGGGAATCAAATTGCACAAGATTGTGGAGATTCTCGGTGTGAAGGAAGCAATTGAGCGGTTTGACCAATTTGCAAAGTTTTGTAAATAGAAATTTATATGTGTGTAAATAGACCAAAAAAGCTCATGACGATGAAGAAGAAGAAGAGTATTGCAATTGTACACCGAATGCTTTAACCTCAGGAGCATTCTCCACAAAACTAAGTTCTACCCCAGTAGAGACCAAAAAGTCTCTGTATCTGCCCTCCCATAACAATTTCAAAGTGTTTTCGCCCAAAGACGTACTTGCCTTTATGACGCTGGAGAGATCTGTTTTATTCGCTAGCGAATTGAACACTGTGATGGGAGACTGGGTCATCTCCGTGATTCGCTGTTTCTTCAGCGTTTCCTCTTCTTGTTCTTCTTCCTGATCTTGATCTTGGCTGCTATTTGGAAGAGCCTTACGCCATAGCTCACAACCAACCTGGAGATTACTGGTATAGGAGTAGAAATTAAAGTCGTACTGCGAACAGAAACAGGACTGAACGCTTGTCCGCACGGTATAGGTGCTCGAAATGTGACCCACGATCGGATTGCACGCCAGAGTCATTGTCAAGGGCTTGCCCGTGTAGGCCGACTGGGTCGAATAGCGAACCGCGGCTGACAGACCAGGGCTCTTGTTTGAGACCCCATAGTAGAGCTCGCCGCCCAGGGAAAGCCTCGAGGGCGACCTTTCTCGTACCCGTTCCTCGAAACCCACGTTATACAGCCCGCGGAAGCCAAGCAGGTTCTCCGTCGTGGAGTAGATGTACTCGTTGGAGCACTTGCCCCAGTCCCGCTGGAGAACCATCGTCATGGCGCCTCCGTTCCGGTGTCGCTCGTCGCCAACACACTTGACGAGAACCTGGGTCACTGGCGAAATGCGCCGGATCAGCATTGCCTCGAGAGCAGCCCCCGGGAGAAACATTCGGCCGTAGAGCAGCGTGTGTTTGCGGTCGACTCTGCGGCCGGCCTGCCAGACCTCCCACAGTCTTGGGTCCTCTGGCCGCTTCAGAGGCTCCAGCATCCGGTATCCGGGAATTGCAGACTGCAAGTCGACGTTCTTGGACTGTGCCAGGCCCAGCAGCGGCGTGGTCGAGTACAAATAGGCCAGAGACCCGTGGATAATGCCCAGGTTCGAGAGCACATAGGCGTTGGCCGAGTTGGCAGACGGCTGTGAGGCCACCTCCAGCATCAGCGCCCGCGGGACCTGGAAGCCCAGCATGGCTCTGGGCGTGGCGACGACGGCCGGATACAGGTTGTTTTCGTCCCAGCCCGTGGCCGAGAAGAAGCTGTGCTGGACGTAGTCAATATAGCTCTGCATCGGATCCAGTCCAGTCCAAATGGAATTATGTCCTGACGAAGGAGTGAGTGTGGTAGTAGTAAATCTTTTTTTACTAACTTGACTGAATTTTTTTTTTTTTATTAGAGTCCCACACACTGTAGTTCTTTTGCCTACCACATTTTTATTATTTTTATAAGCGAAAAATTCCCATAAAACCACAAGACATGGAGGAAAGAGACCTGTATGATATTCTAGGCGTGGACAGGTCGGCCTCCACCGCAGAGATCAGAAAGGCTTATAGAAAGGCGGCCCTTTTGTCCCATCCGGACAAGGTCCCAGAAGAAGAACGGGAGGACGCAGAACACCGCTTCAAAGAGGTCAGCAGAGCCTACGAGATTCTTTCAGATGGTGAGCTATAGCATATTCGTTGGTTTGTAATTGGTGGATGCCCTTCTAACTTGTTGTTATAGCGGATAAAAGGAGAGAGTACGATATATACGGTCCAGACGGGAAGCCCCAGGGATTTGCTTTTGAAGAAGAGGTGCCGACCTTCACGCCGGACGACTTTGTCCGGTTTTTTGAGTCCATGAACATGAACGGGGGGCCTCCTCCTTATGGCTATGCCAATGGAGATGCCGGCGGAGGCTATTACAGCGATGCTGGCGACGGCGGCGACCCAGGACACCCCAAGGCAAGAACAGAGGACGCAAAGGTCGAGGTCAACGTCACCCTGGAGGACCTGTACAAGAGCAAGGTCGTCAAGATCACCAGCACGAGAAACATTCTGTGTACCTCGTGTCTGGGAACGGGCGCGAAACAGCACGCGGCGACCAAACCGTGCGCAGCGTGCGAGGGCAAGGGATCCATTCGAAAGCTAAGGAGAATGGGGCCCGGGGTCGTGTCCCAGACCTACGAGAGTTGCAAAGACTGCTTCGGCCGCGGCGTCATCTACCGGCCCAAGGACCGGTGCAAAAAGTGCAAGACCACGGGGGTCATCGAGGAGACCAAGATCCTCGAGTTCTACATTCCCCGAGGCTCGCGAAGCGGCGAGTCGGTCGTGCTGGCTGGCGAGTCCGACCAGGCCCCAGGCAAGATAACGGGCGACGTGGTGCTGACCTTCACCCAGCTGCCTCACTCGACCTTCACGAGGAAAGGCGACGATCTGTACGCGGAGATCTCGATTTCGCTTGTCGATGCGCTGTGCGGGTTCTCCAAAGTGGTTCTCAAGCACCTGGACGGCCGTGGAATCAAGATCTCGACCCAGCGAGGCAAGGTCATCCGGCCCAACGAGTACATTTTCGTGCGGAACGAGGGAATGCCTATCAAACAGACAAAGCGCAAGGGAGATCTGTACATCAAGGTGAACATCGAGTTCCCGCCGGACGGATGGTGTGTCGAGGCTTCCGAAATCAGACTCGTCCAGCAGGTGCTTCCAGGAAGCAGACAGCGAGCAGGAATAGAGCTTTCGAGATCGGATATCGATGAAGTCGACTTTTCTCTACGACATGTGAGCCAGCTCCCACATTACGACGATGATACAGATGGCGATTATCAACAGCAGCAGAAACGGTCCCAGAACGTCCCGGATGACGTTTCGGACGATGGCTACAATCCAGATTCTTCTGCTGGACGTAGACCAGAATGTCCGGTCCAGTGAAACCAAAAGAAAGACAAGAGATAAAATAACCTAAAAAAGAATACATAAATTGATACCTGTTTCCTTCATTTGCCATTTGCCATTTGCTGTTTTGCTTTGTTTTGTTTTGTTTTGTTTTGTTTTTCCAGTTCGCTTCCTTCCTGCTAATCTCCTGCTCCTTGTACCAATACCAGCAAAACTTATCTATATAAAAAGAAGAAGCGAATCTCAATACCATCCTCCATATTATGCATCAAAAAAATCTATCTATCTATCTTTTTTGAATTTGGTCATGGGTTTCTACTCCTTCTTCTTCTTCTCATCATCATCATCATCATCATCATCATCAATATGTCGATTAGTCAAGTTGTAAATATCAATAAATTCATCTTTTTTTTCCCTTAAAAATGCTTGTATAACCTATCCCTATGTTTATAAAAGTAAATCGTCAAGTTCTTCGTCTCCAAGTCCTATGTCCAACTCATCCTCATCCTCTTCTATATTTGTACTATTGGAATCCTCTTTCTGTAAGCCACTTGGTCCATCGGCGACTAAACCGCCGCCATCACTAGAAAATGATGAGCCTGATACCTGTTTCTCAGCCATAGCGTTTCGTTGTTTTCCTTTCAGGCTCGGACTATTCGATTTTGTCTTTACACCCCAACTCGATTCCATCCGAGTTTTCGAATCATAAGTAGTCAAAACAGGTATACTCGTTTTATTCACCTTTGAGTTTATTATTCTCTGTTTCGGTCTTGGTTCATTGATACTGCTCCCCTTGTGTATCCTTGGCTCCGTTTTAACTGCTTGTAAGTTAGTCTTTGGTAGGTCCCACCTTCTCCGCTTGGGTCGATTAGAAAACAGATCAAGATCTATCCGTTCAAACCCCAGAGGTGCATCATCCATCTCAGCACCAGATGGAGATGGCACGTATTCAACTTCCATGTCAAGTTTCTTCTTGTCTTTCTTGTGATCGCGATTTAAAGGAATGAGATCGCCAAAATCTTCTACAGTGTCGTCTTCTGAAAGAGGACTAAACCGTTGTTGGTCGTTTGCGTTATTACCAGTATTCGCAACGGTCTCCACTTTAGGTCTAATTCTGATTCTTCCTCTCCTTCTCTGAAGTTTCTTCTCATTTGGCACCTTAAACGTTGGCTTTTGATTAACTGTTGAATTTACCGGTATGGAAAAACAACTGGATTTAGACTTGTTCTTGGTACTTCCCAATCCAACTATCCTACTTGGGGCTTGTAAATTCCCATTTTTGCTTCCTAGTGGCACCCTTTTGATAGTATTGGTGGCAACAACTGCTGATTTAGAACTTGGAGCAAATGTCTTGGTCCTTAACTTTTCTTTACCCAATATCTGTTGTTTTCCATTTCCATTTTCAACTAAACCTAAACTTTTCGAATCTTGTGCTTTCACACCACCCTTTTGTGGCAGAATCTGGGACACGTTCTCTTTATTGGCAAATTGTATCCTGGCAGGAATCATTATTTTCCTTATGTGTTGTGCTGTGCTCCTAACAGTAAGTTTACAAGAGTACAAACGGAAAATAGAACGTTATCGCTGCTGGTTCCAATGCTAAATCGGTCTGATCTTTCTTGTTTGGTCATGAAATCTCCAGTGGGTAAGACGACCTGATGTTTACATACTGCCCAATTAGGATTCTATTATCATGTGATATTACCAGAATTTAAGAGCCGGGTAACCAGCATATTCAACCTCTTTTGATTTAATCAACTTCCATCAGGGTTGTTTAGTTAGGATCCTGTAATACAAAAGTATTTTTAAAGAAACTTCCATCAGGATACGTTCCTGTCTACTTTACTTTGGATGCCAGATGCGAGCCTTTTCGCTGTTCCGGTGTTGGGCGACTGACCGCTCGTGATCACTTGACCAGAGAGTTGCGCCGTTTTGTTCGAGACAGAGTCTAAGAATGTATTCTGACTGGGAGATAAATCACTGAGAGATTCCAATAGAAAGATAAAGCACAATTTTCACGTCCCCTGTTGGGTAACTTCAGAGATTCAGGATTGTGTGGAGGAAATGCTGGTTAAACGGTTACCCTGTATAGTTGGTCGTCTTCGAAGAGTAACAGAAGCGCTTAATGAATTGACTACTGATCATAACAGCTTAAAACGTTGACTAAAACATTTTTTGCTTTTTGTAGCCAACTTGAATGGTTAAGACTATCTATAATAGATAGATGCTAAATCTATACAAAATTCAAGTTTCCGAAAGCAGATCATATCACCTCGGAAAAGGCGGGTAATAGTTTATCATGATGGAAAATTTCGAGACCACGATTGGAAAGATGTGAAAAGTGAAGCTCGAGTCTGAAACCCAAAATGTTGTACCTAATAGGCCTTGGCCTTTCTTATGAAAGCGATATCAGTGTTAGGGGGCTTGAGATTGTGAAGAAATGTGCACGGGTATATTTAGAAGGGTACACGAGTATTCTAATGGCTGCAAGCAAAGAGTCATTGGTAAGTTGCACAATGATTGCATACAACCTTCATATCATTAACACGCAAAACATAGGAAAAATTCTACGGAAGAGAAGTTTTGCTTGCAGATAGGGAGCTGGTAGAGAGCGGGAGTGATCAGATCTTGGAAGGTGCAGACTCAATTGATGTTGCGTTTTTGGTTGTTGGAGACCCATTTGGTGCAACGACTCATACTGATCTAGCACTAAGGGCACGAGAATTGAACATTGCGGTGGAGACAATCCACAATGCTTCTGTTATGAATGCGGTAGGGGCATGTGGATTACAGTTGTATAACTTTGGACAAACTGTTTCGCTCGTTTTCTTTACAGACTCATGGAGACCAGACAGTTTCTACCACAAGATCCAGGAAAATCGAAATATTGGACTGCATACCTTGGTGCTGTTGGACATTAAAGTTAAAGAGCAAAGCATTGAAAATCTAGCAAGAGGCCGGAAGATTTACGAACCACCAAGATATATGGATATCGCAACGGCTGCATCGCAATTGCTAGAGGTTGAAAATAACAGGAATGAAAAAGCATACACCTCTGAGACGCCCTGCGTCGCTGTTTCCCGTCTAGGTTCTCCCACTCAAAAGTTTTTTGCAGCGACTCTTGGAGAATTGGAGAATTACGATTCTGGTGCTCCTCTTCACTCTCTAATCATACTTGGAGGACAGGTCCATGAGCTGGAAACAGATTATCTCGCGGCTTTTGCTTCTGATCCTAAAACTTTCTCTACTGCTGTTGAGGCTGATGTCAACGAATTCAAAGCAAAGCACATTCAGAATTAAGAGTGGTTCATAAACAACTAATGGGATCTAGAGTTAAAGAAAAAAAAAAAGTAAACACTATATTCATAACACATGACCATGCCAAAGCAAAAGGAATAGCAAGCTATATACACATAATGGCCCATTAATATTCAGCTTTCATATAGTCGTCTTCGTCGAGCATTGGCACAGGAGCAGCTGTCAGGGGAAGAGCAGATTTAAACTTGGTGATATTCTTAATCGACTTACCACCAGGGTATAGTTTTAGATATTTTTGGTCCAATTGGCCTAATATCGAAGGCACAATTTCTGGGATTACTCCAACGGCCTTCTTTCCAATTGTGAACAGTAGAAAAACACGTAGCTCGGACAATATTTCATTGATACTTTCAATCGCATTTGGGTGTCTTTCAACAATAGATTTTATGATTCCACTTGACACTGTAATGTTCTTGAGAAGTAAGTTGTTCTTCACTGAGGATTCAACAATCTTGCCAACAGACTGTTTCCCAGTTTCACATTTCCCACTGCTGAGATGTACCACAAGTTTGGCTCTAGATGGAGACTGTGGAGACAAGTGCTGCAGGTAAAAACGTAGCAGTTCTCTTCGAGAGGTGCGTCTAAGATTCTTGATGTCAATGAGATCGGTGTCAAAGTCGAAAAAGCCCGATATTATTCTGTTCCAATAATGATCGCCTTCTTCACTCAGAGAGGTGAATTCTTCTAATTTGGCTTCAATGATTGAATCAACATAGAGTTTAAACTCTGCATCGGTCATCTTTCTCAAATGTTTTTCAAAATGCTCCAGAAACCTGTCTATTCTTGCTTCAACGTATGAAGTGGGTAGCTCTCCCTGTACAAGAATTCGGAGTCCCATTGTGGTTCTCGTGGTTTTGAAACTGGTGAAAACAACATATCCTAACTGTTCTTTACTTCGCAATTCATCAAATGCAAGTGAATCACTGATAAGAGTTGTCAGCGCCAATAATGCCCGCTTCTTTTCGTCCCTTCGATCGCCGATTTGGATAAAATAATCCACGCAAGAATTTATCTCATTCTTGTTTTTGGTCGTCATATCTACATGGTACTCGTCACCTTGGGCCAATACATATGACCTTCCCAAGACTTGTTGAGTAGGTGAAAGAGGCATTGAATGAAGTGTGTTCTTCAAGAAACTCTGGAATTCAAAGGCTTCCCTTTCGACGAAATTTCCAAAAACAAGAAAATCGTAATCAACACTGTCAAAAGCAGTTTGTGCAAAGTCCACCATGTCTTCAAAAGTGACAGACTTTAGTGCTGTTGTCTTTTCCTCACAGGTCCATGTCCTCTCATTCAATAAACAGTGTGAGTAATGCCCAATTTGATTGTAAGGTGAGGTCAGTGAAAAATTCTCATAACACTGTAATAGTCTATCCTTGAGAAGATAAAATCTATCTTTTTGCACAGTAAGAGTTTTCATTTTGACCAAAATTTGCTGAATCAGCGGTTTCATTTTCTCATTATAACCAAACAGTTTCAAATGAAATCCGTCAAATGAAGGACTCAATGAAAACGATAGCCCACCCAAATCTGCTTCGTACTTGATTTCATCCAAGGCATCTTCCACCAAATCAGCAAAAAGCGCGGACTTGGCTGACATTGCAGGTGATAATTGCAAAGAGGGGTTTCTCAAGCTTAGTCCAAGGTATCCCTTTGGAACCAGAAACGTGTCATCTTGCTTAAACCACAATCTGCCGTTCTCATTTTCCTTCAGAAGAATAGGTCTTTTCAAAGGGCGCTCACTCATGCGTTCTCTCTTCACTGATAGGTCTTGTGTAATGTACTTATTTTCTCTTGGAAGATGAAATTGAGATAATTCTGTGGATAAATCTGCTTCCTCGTGAAGCTGGTTCAAAAGTCTATCACTAAATGGGATCTGTTTATAACTTGTATTGTACCATTTTTCAACCTCATCTAGCCCTTCAAACTCCTGCGACACAAGCTGGACTCCGAAATTTTGTGTGTTGAGCTGTGTGAGAAAATTGGCAATCATGTCTTTGTCAAACTTTCGATACAATGAGACGCTAAGAGACTTGTTTCTGGGAATTTCATTCTGTTGCAACAAACTTGACAATCTCGAGGTGGTTTCCAATGGACCTTTCCTTGACTTGAATTGGAAATCTGCTAGAGAAGCATGCTTCATTTCGTTGTAAATATGCTCTTGTGGGCCTATTCTTTCTAGCATGGACAAGTACTTGAAGACCGATACGACGATGTCTTCATAATGTCCTAATCCGCTCAACGTAAGATCCAAATTGATGGAGAATTTGTCAGAGCCTCTGCATATATGAGATACGCTTGCAGAAAGAGATGTTGCCCATCCTTTGGATTTAAAGTATTGTAGTAAAGATCCTGCTCCTTCATGGCCAAGCAGATGAGAATAGTAATCCGCGGGTCTCGCCTCCCAATTTTGCATTTGGTCCTGAATTGGAAACATTAAGGACAATGTTCTCCTTTGCATCAGCGGTTTCACCATTGTGACTTTCTCAAGAAGTGGACTGGAGAGAGCGTGGATGTATGAGTAGCCAGGCTCAGGTATAAAACGATTTTCCACTTGAGAAAACATTCTAATTACCATATTTTGCAATTCATCAAGGCTTTCTTGTCCTAAAACTACCAGTTTCATGATATTGGATGAGTATTTGGTCTTGTAGAATGAAATTAGACTCTGATGAATGTCAATTCCCTTCCTATGAGGTTCCTCTTCCAAAGTGGATTGATTTCCTGTTGTGAACTTGGAGTAAGGATGCCTTGGGTTTGAAAGCGATTTTTCAAGTTGGTGTAATCGCCAGTAATCACTTTTCAAGTTTTTGTTATTTTCTGATTCAATTGCCTGTAGCTCACGTCCTTGACAGGTATCTAGAAACAAAGGGTTTATGAAGAACTGAGAAAATCTGTCCAAAGCGCCTTCAAGATGATCTTTCCCAACGTCAAAGTAATAATTGGTCTCATCTGTAGAGGTGAATGCGTTTGCAGTTCCGTTATGTCTTGAAAGGTATTGGTTGTATTCGTCTTCATTTGGGTATTTCATGGTCCCCATAAACAAGAGATGTTCGCAAAAATGAGCCAATCCAGGAATATCAACAGGGTCATCAAAAGACCCAACTCTCACGCTAAGAGAGGCAGATGCCTTTTCAGCTTCTGGGTCATTTATTAAAAATACCTCCATGTCATTTGCAAGTCGAATAACTCTGTAGCTTCGATGATCACGAAGAGGGTGTTGAACCTCATTTGTAATAAGTTGAATTTTCTGAGAATCATAGTGCCGCTCTAAATACTGATAGTTGTCTTTCTTGACAGCTTCTGCCTGTGCCTTATATATTGAACTTGACGATGATTTGAAACAGTGTTCCACTACGGTTAAAATAGTTAGACTAGAGTCAAAAAAGCATGCTTGAACCTTAAACCCAATCCCAGTGTTCTTCTTCGCCTACCTCCAGAGGTGAATGGTCTTACAACAGTAGAATGCTTGGGACCAAACGATTCCATGGGCACCGAGTGTGGAATCCCAGTGTAAGCAGACAGAGTGCCTAATTTCAGATTTGTTCTATCTCTAGCTCTTGCCAAAGGGGAAGGATAATCGCATTGTATTCTGTACCTTGGCGGAGGTGCTAGGATATGAAAATTGGAAAGCGTTGAAGATATCCTGCCCAGCGAAGTAGTTGACCGACCAGCGATTGTGGCCCTTACGAGTAACAGGTGAGCGCCACCATGCTGAAAAAATGAAGCACTTGCTTGGCTGATTGAAGTTCTGAATGGTGCCGAAAGCATTCACAGTGTAAATACAATATAGAGGGTCAGATCCTCTCTAAGCTAGAGCAACTTGTATCCAACGCTTTTGAAACACCGTTTCAACCTCCCGCTGTCAAGTGTCTAAGTGAAGGGTACTGGAACAAAAATTCAAAAAACAGGAAGGAAGGTGAAATTTAACTAATTAAGACTTTTGCTGAAGAGCTGTGCAGACAAGGAGGATTTTTTGTTCTGGAAGATACTGAGTAACACCACTATATTATTCAGGCGACATGTGACCAACACCGTCTTTCATCTCATGGGCTCCTCAAATACCTGAATCTTTCCAGTATTGCCTGGCATTTGCCTCAGATTGCTCTTAAATTGTTAAAAGGGCTCTGTGGGGTGCGTGATGGGCAAACGTTTCAAAGATATGGAATCGACAAGCAGAATCTTCACACCAGCGCACTCCCTCATCATCAGGAATGAAAAACCACTGGAGCACCTGGTCAACCGTTATCTTGGCCGTCTATCTGCCAACTGGCGTGTCATCTTAAAAAGGCAGACCTAAATCAGAGTGTATTGACCGTTTTTATTCGGATGATCTATGGTACGCCTTCCTATTTCATTCTATAATTGCCATTCTCCATTCAAACCCGTAACATTGAATATGCCGTCTTTGTCCCTTTCAGTTTGTAAAAAAAAGGGGAAAAAAAATAATGATAAACTAAAAAATTCTGTAAGTGAAATGAAGAGTTTTAAGAAATCACCTTGATTGAGCTTTCAAACTGGTAGGTGACTCGGGTAGTTCATATTGTTCTACAACTGTCTGCCCATTCGCCGCAGAAACACGCTCTTGAGTAGGCGATGAAGCATCAAAGTCTTCAATGGATTCTCTCCTGGTCAATAAAGATTCGACATCGTTTGCTGGTGTCTGATTCGCTCCTATTGCCTCTGGTTTTGGCTTATAGTAAGCCACAACCCCGGAGCTCCCAACTATAATGATGGTTCCTAATAAGCTTAGCAATCCAGGTAGCTTATCCCATAGTACAAAGTCAAAGAGAAGAGCGAAAACCACCTGGCTGTAGTAAACTGGCGTCACACGACTAGGTCTTTCTCTCTGTAATCCTGCAGTTAGGCAAAACTGCATCAGAAATCCAGAAACTCCAATAAACAAGAATAATGTCCAGTGTTTTCTTGTATGGGGCAGCACAAAGCCCAATCCTGGAAGAACCAATAGCCCAGCCGTTGATACAATTACACACCATAGTGAAAAATAAGAAACCGAAATGAGAGGATGCGCTCGTTTTCCAATCCATCTGATGACACAGAGGGCAATTCCACCTCCAAAAACGCCCAAAAGTCCTACTAAAGTAGCGACAACTCTCTGTTTTTCTGTTACGCCGTTATGATCATCACTGCCATTAGAATTTCCAAAAATGAAGGAGGGTCTTGCAATTAGCATCACTCCACCCAAAGAAACCAAGGCTCCAGTACCTTCAACAACGCTAAACCGTTCTCGAAGAATCACGAATGCCATGATTGAGGCCCATAACGGCATTAAAAATCCAATTACAACCGCATCGCTCACAGAGAGATATTTGACAGAATAGTATAGCCCGAAAACCCCAAAAAACCCGGCAAAGCCCCGGAGCGCCAATAACTTTCTCAAAGGTTTGGGTCCTAGTAGAAAATCGGGTATTCCCGCCCAGTACATGTACACAAGGCATGCTGCGTATGTTAATGTCTGTCTCACGAAGAGGATTTGCAACGGATGAATAGGGTCTTTGAAATCTTTATCCTCCTCCAATACTTTACAAGTTGTAACCATAACGGCATTGAAAAATTGACTGATTAAAACGAGTAACAGTCCCACATTGTCTTGAATATGATGGATGTAGAAATAAGAGAACTTTGCTTTCTGTGCTTCGAATGCAGAGATAAAAGTCCTTGCTCTTTCGGAATTTCTTTTGGCGAATAGGTTATGTGGGTCCTGGGATAACAATGGCGCATCAACGCTCGCAATATCGCTGTCAATTTCGTAATCTATGGGTTCTCTATGATCATACTGGGTGTCTGTGATTGAGCCAGAGCTAGGGCCGGGAGAAAACTGGTTCAGACTCGAAATGTTGACTGATGATTCTATTCTTAACGGAGATCCTAAAGCATGTTCTTCTTCTATATCCGAATTTGAGGAGACTTTTGGAAAACTTGTTTTCTGAGTCTGAGAGTTTTAGTCAGTGTTTATGACGAAGGTTGGGGAAAAATGACTTCAAAAACTTACATTGATCCCGCTGTCCTGACCTCCGTTTGCAAGCGAGTTGGGCTCTCCATTTGACTGCTCATAATTCTCCAAACTCTTACTAGATACTCTTTCACCCATGATCGTTCTCTAAGCTCCAGGCCAGAGAAAAGAAAGACGGCCGGGGAAGGACATTAATATAGTTGTGAAATCGCAGATCACATGACCCGGCCCATGCGGCAATCTCCTTTCTCGCAGTTTTCCTAGATCTTCATCTTTTTTTTTTAGCGTAATATCAGGATGCATTGAAAAGTATTTTTGCTTTTACATTATCTATAGCGAAGTTTGATGCGAAGCGACATTGGCAGAGTCTCGTCGGTGACCGTAATCTCTTCTCCTTCTTCGACCAGCTCTTCCATAAGCTTGACCAGATTTGGCCTTGTCGCTTCCTCAAGCGTCGGAGGAGCTTTCATATACAAGCTTTTACGGGCTGTCTTCAAGGATGGATTACTCAGACGACTGGAGAGTAACAGGGTGTTAGTAAACCAAAACATTTTTGGTCTTTGAGACAGTTTGGACACTTACATCTCTTGGCTTGAAGATAGGTCTTCAATGAACTCGTCTAGAGTCCAGTTCCTGTCGGTGCTAAAGGCAATTACCTGTGTCCCACAAACAGGACAATCCTCTCTTTTCATATGCTCAAATGTATAGGCATAGACCGAGTCGTTCCCGGAGTACATCATATAGTTGTTTAGAGATGGATTGCATGCGGTGATTAGTTTAAACGCTTCATTACAACAAGACGCTGCTATCACAGCATTTGTCGAGGCAATAGAAGGAATGATGTTCTTGACCACACCGAGGGTGAAGGAGAGAGTAACGCCGGTGATGTTAAATTCTTTTGCTCGCTTTAGAGCAGTCTGATAGAGCCAGTTAATATGCTCGGGATTATCCGCATCAATTTTGGTATCTTCGAATCACCGTTAGTACTTGGCCCCCAGGATGCTTAAAAAAGTAGACCATACCTTTGAAGACTCTAGGCCATTCGATTTGACTGCCCCATTCAACACAGTGCTCTGGCAAACGAGGCGTATTGGCGATCGTACAAATAGGAAAAGTCTTTTTGGCCCCTAAAATATCCAAGGAACACTCGTAGCATGAAGAAATGGTGGGAAGGATCACTCTTGATTGACCCCGAAAGCCCTCCGTTCCACCGTCTATTAAAGGGATGATTGATTCTGGATCGTCATCGTCGACTAGATTCACCAGGGTCGCATTGATCCATCGACGGGCTCCCACACTGTCCAGCCCACAAACCACTAATCTGAACTGTCTGTAGAACGATGGCGGCTTGTCTTGGATTCTGCCAAAGAATGGTGTAATCGACACATCCTTCACGCGTTTTCTGACAAAAGCTGCCGCCACCTCTGCCTTGGACTTGCCTATATCCTCGGGTCGAAATAGAAACTGTCTGTTCAGATTTGACAGATCGATCGTGTCCATATCCACGATATGTATGTCTTTAAACCCAGACAGCGCTAAATTCTTGAGTATTTCGCACCCCAGGCCCCCAGCTCCAATGATCCTTTCAAAAGTATGAGAAACGGTATTTGTGCAGAAGGAAAACAAGTAATGCGATGTGGACTTACAGTACCTTCGAGTCGTGGAGAAATGTCAAGACTTCATCGCCTGGCTCAAATTCATCGCTACAGAAGGGCCCTTTTCTGGTCAATATGGGCCGGATGGACAGTTCGCTATGGGCATGTTAGATCGTACACGCAATAACTGGACATGTAAATACACGTACCTTCTCATTTCGCCCCTTTTCCTTCCGCTTGGTGCTGCCCAACTTCACGTTGACTGATGGCGTTGGGGGAAAGATGAAGATGGTCCAAGCAGCCTACGGTGGGTCTCACTAGGGTAACACACATCCCATCTACAGCCTAAAAGTTCACCTATATCTTTACTTTCTTCTTTCTATACAAATTTCTGTTTTTTCAAATTGGGACCTGGGTCTTGTACGTTCAACTTCGAAGCATTCACTTCTGTTAGCTGGCCACTAGATAACTTTAGTTAGTACTTCCTCGCATTTCAAAGCACTTATTGCGGACATACTTTGTGTTACTTGGTCTCTTGAACTGTAAACGGCTTGGATGCACACGGTGAGTATTCACCCCAGAATTACCGGATGACGATCCAGAGCTCTGTTCTGGTCTTAGAGCTCTTGGCTCATTAGAAGATGCGTGAGTATCATTGGTATTGTTGTTTGACGAACGGAGATGCGAGGCAGCTTTTCTGGCAATGGTAGGAGAGTTAAAAGCAGCGGATTGGTTCTGATTTGCCCCATTCCTTGGTGATTGAGATGATGACAAGAGGGATTCTACCTGTGCTTTCTTGATGGGAACTGATTTGCTCTGATCTAGTCTCCATTTAGCTGATGATGTGCCTTGAATGCCGGGATTAAAGAGATTATTTGCTGGTATTGGGGATTGTTTTTGTATAGCTCCAGCTGCTCTGGCATTGAAAAACCTTGCTGGAGTTTCTACTGGAAGAATGACATCTGAGGATGAAGTCATTGGAGTGTTGCTTGTTGTATTGGGCTGCTGCTCTTCTAATGGCGTGTTTGATCTGCTATTGGTACCATCTGTCTTGTCATTTCCAACTATCATTTCCTCTTCATAAGTATCAATTCCTGCCAGATCAAACTCTGCGTCCAAAATGTCCTCGCTTGGAAACCCATAGTCTATTCCATCGTCAGACATGTTTATTGATCGCATAGCCGAAGCAGTCGCCACTTTTGGAGTCATATCTTTAGAGCTTTCGCTTTCGCTTTCTTTAGTCTTTGCGGAAGAAGACTGATTGCTGATATCTGTGTTCAAGGGGGTTTCTGACCCACTGGGTTGTGGAGGAAGCTGTTTTGGTTCTTTTGGTCCCTCTAGAAGCTTTTTCTTTTCAGTATAATCGGGGTGTCTATGGAGGTCATCAGTATTCAATTTTGACTGAAAACATGTATTGTTAGAGATATAGACTGACCAATTTTTGGATAAGCATACCTTTTTAATCTTCATCTTGAGAACCTCTTTTGTGAAATCGCGGTTATAAAGACAATTTCCCAACACATTTCCAAAACATCGAAGTGCTCTCTTCATGCCATCAGTGACTGCCTCCTTCTTGCACTTTTCAAAAGCCATGAATTTTGACTTTACATTTTCCGCGTGGCCATATCCAATATCTTCGTGATATGTGCCGTCTTTAAGAGTAACGCGAACGTTCGCGGAAAGACCCAAATCGAACTTTCCAGATCCACCGTGATCATCAAAATAGTCTATCTGAACGTCTTTGACCTCTGATCTCCATCCATTAAATCCAAACAGGTCATTTGCCAGCTCTATAGCTCTTCTTCCTTCGATATAAGGAACGCGACCACCAGGCGCAGGCCTTTGTGAAATGTATTCAGGCCCAAGATACTTGCCCAGGTTCACATTCAGAGTCGCCAACTCTTCTGACGTCCACTGATCTCCCTTTTCAGAGTCATGAGACCCTGTGGTCCCTTCCATAATGCTTATTGCACGCTCTCGCACGGGGAATCTTCAGAAAACAGCAGAGATGGCTCTTCTTATCATCAATCCAGCTCCCCCAGCTTTTGGTCGAAACGAGTTAACCTCTAAAATGGTCACGTGGTTTTTCAAAAGGGATCCCTGAATTGTGTTTATTTCTCCAGCTTGCACTTTGAAAGATGCCTTCTTCTTCTTTTACCAAATAACTATTTTTTTTTGGTCTTGACTCATACCCACTTTTTTATGACTGCATTTGGTTTACATAAATAGACGAGTAAAACAGATAGAAAAAAAAATGCCTTATGTTACAAAGCTCACACCGTTCCAATCGGTCAGGCCTACAACGCTTCATTATCATACAATCCTGGCTGGGATACTGAAAATCAGGTTTTCACAGATATGCCGCATAGTGTTCACACTATCATGGATATCTAGTTTCCTTATCAGCATAGTTTCAAATGGTATGTGTTTTTGTTTAGCGTCTTGTTGTCCTGTCTTCATTTTTGGTTACTAACCTTTTTCCTCCTTCTTTATCAATCAGTGAAATGGTACTGGTGGGTGTTTCCTCTGAGAGCTACTCCTATATTCATAGCTCTATTTCTAGTGCTATTGTATAGAAAAACGCATTTGCATGGTAAGTTGTGTGTCTAATTGATACTAAACTTGCCCTAGTTTTAACGCTGATATAGTTCATTATATCACATACCCAACGCTATTCTCTCAATTGCACCATACTATATTAAGTAACGCATTTGTCTCTGCATTTTTCGTTTATTCAAGTTCATCATATATCTTTTTCAGGCTGATTAAAACTCAACTATCCAACATGGGATTACGGACACAAGTCCCAACAACTACCATTGATTATGAGCTTCCAACCTTAAATGAACGGCTCATATACTTCAATTTCTTCACTTTTTATATCGGACTATTATTCGCGCTAAGTCATGTCATGATTGATTTGAACAGATTAAGATTACAGAAGGGACCCGGTGGCGTAAGTTTGAAAGATGGATTAAATTAAGCAGTCGTTGTTCACAATCATTTTTATCCTAACCAAGCAAGAATGCATCTAGATAATTGCAAAAGAGTTGCTCCAGAACAATCTGCTACACATTACTACAAGAGCTACATCTCTGACACTAGTTATGAATTTCACCAGTCCGTTTGTTTATTTCTTTTTCAGGAGATTCTTTTGGTTAAAGAGTCTATGGGTTTTTAGGCATATTTTCAGATTGAAGAACTCAAACTCCTATGCAAACTTTCCAATGTCGTTTGAAATGCTCTTTGCCAACTTATTGGGGTCGTTTATCTTGATTTGGATGTGGGAGTTTACAAATTTGGTGTTTACTTCTTACATGTCCATCGGATGTACGCACAGAGGAGCCACTTTCAGCGAAAAGTCAAACGATCCAAATGGAACCCTTGTGACGGGGCTGACGGCTGAACAAAATACATTTACCAAAATGACCGCTTTTCAGGAGCTTGTGCTGATTGCTGGCTCAGGCTCTGATAGGAGAAAATCTTTATACAAGGACATTGAACGTCCAGTAACTGTTTGGTCCGACATCAACAAGGAGTGCCTAACTTTGCTCGCTGGAGCTGTGAATGGTATTAATCAATCAATGAAACCAAAAGCTTCGAAATCAAAAGGAAGTAGTACATCTCAAGAGCCTCCAGCTACTCCTATCCCTAAAAAGGTGATTCATACCAGATCGAGTCCAATGCCCATGAAGAAGACAAATGTTTTCTTGCCTGGGAAAACCAGCCCAAGCAAGAAGATAATTGAAACTCTACAGGATTCTAAAGCTCAAAGGTCAAACGAAGTTATCGACCTTCTATTGGAAAAGATTGACGATCTGAAATCCTATATCAACTCATACTTTGTCTACATAGATGAGTTTTTTGATTCTGATTTTGGTTTGCCATTCCGACAAACCATTCGCCGAAAGACTGAGATTCTGGTACCGAATCCAATCCTTGTTTTCAATGCCATTGTCGCCCTCTCTCTTCTTGTAATTAATTCGAGAGACGAGGACCAGTATGGCATTGTTCAAAGAGATATCCCTACAATACTCGATTCATTCCGAAAAGCTATTGTTGTGTTGACCAAGTTCAAGAAAAATCCTCCTTTACATTGGTCTGATGTCGATAGTCTGTATCTTAAACGGAACAAGAGAATGGACGAGATCACGCTGAAAATCATTGACCTACTATTGGATTCTCTCAATTCGGGGTTTCATGACATAATTCTACAATTCGCAGAATGTTTGGGCGCACTGAATCTTTCGCCAGAGGTGCAAAGGCAAGCTCTTTTCATTTTGTCGTCTCCTGAGAGTTGAAAGTTTGCATCATTAATAGCATATATATTCCAGCTTTTAGTTAACTACGGTAGGTCTCGATAGGTTTCAAAATGCATTTAATCGTGATCAGATTCAACCAGTGAAAGGCGAGCAAAATTCAGTCGGCTCTCGGCCCTGTGACTTTTTCTTTTCCCGGGCGGTAGTGTGAGGAAGTATGTCCATGGCCAATCAAATCACCCGACTCCATCACTTCACCACTGGACCTCATACACCTTTCTTTCACCTTGTATAGCCCTACCGTACTTAATACTCACACTTCAACAATATGTCCGGGCTTCCATCCAGTTTCGACAACTCCAAAAATAAAGATGATGTCGCGTAAGCTTCAGATTTGCGGGTATTCGGCCTACTTGGCTATTCATCCAACCACGAGAACTGACTTATCAACCGTAGTGGCATGCTGTTCATTGATCGAATGGTCTACCACATGAAGAGGGAGCCCCTTGTGCCTATTGGTACTCTCCTGACCTGTGGCGCTCTTTACTTCTCTGCCTTGTCGCTGAAGAAAGGCAGTCACAGCGATGCAAACAAATATTTTCGTTATAGGGTGATCTTCCAAGGGTTAACGGTTGCCGCTCTGGTCGGAGGAGCCTGGTACTATGGCAAGAATGTGACTCCTCAAGAGAAAGTTGAGCAGGACCAATTACTCCATGAAAAGGCAAAGATGAGAGAAAAGCTATGGATTCAAGAGTTGGAACGTCGAGATCTGGAAGCCAAGCTCCGAAAGCAAAGAGCAGAAGCAGCAAGACTAAAGCTCAGTGAAAAAGAAAGTGAAGATGGAGAACAATAGATTTCTCTAATATGTTTCTGACCCAATTTGCAAGGGGCTTGTCGCTTTAATTTCATCTCTAGCTACGTGTTGGGATATAGTGAAGGCGTGGCTTGATGATAATTTTTGTTCAAAGGTGCTCAAACCAGTTGTGATCTCGATATTTTTATGACTCTAAATTGCTTTCGTTACTAACCCCTCTCAACTCATATTTGTTATGTTTAAACGTGTTTTATTTTTTATTTTTTTAAAAGTGTAGATAGTTCATAATCAACTGAAACAGATAAATACAGAAGATTATCGGAATTCACAATGGTTTTATTACTCAGGTTTCAATCTTGGGATAGTTTGTTAGATCGGTACTTGACAGAAAGAGAAGCTCCATTATCGTTAGTTGAAATTGATACAATTTTGAACTTCAATTTTTGTTGTTCCTTCGGTTATTCGTTTTAGATTAACTGTACTATTTAAAACAAAACCCAAGTTTCCTGTAACTGGATCACTCACGCTATTTAGTATGCCAAATGTTTTGTATTGTTTATGAAGTTGAGCATATACTACGAGGCAACGCAGGAACAATCACTATGGGGGTTACCAAGATGGTACGATATTTAAAGTACAATTTAGTTGTTAGTTCCAATCGCAAAAATATGCCATCTCCTAAAAAATGCAATAGCAAGTCAGTAAGCAAAAGATGAAATCTTTATTAATTTCCGCCCTTGGCCCTCCATTGCAGATTACGGTAAGAGAATGATAAAAAAACTTTCTTATTGAAGCAGGTGTTGATATTGATAATTAGAAACCGTAGTTCTCTATCACCGGAAAGGTAGGACTCGAAGAACAAACCATTCAAGCTTTAATGCCACTAAATGAAATATTATGTCAGATGTAGCTTCACACAGACGCTACACATCGTATCAATCAAAAGCTAGAATATGAGTTGGATCTTGTGCCTCCTTCCTATTTCTTGACCATTGGATACAGGAACCGCTCACGCAAAGACAAGAAATTCATGTGTTTACAATGAATTGGAATGTAAATTGTTAAAAACGGTCGGATCAAGGAGAGGAAGCTGTTCCAAAGGATAGTATTGACTGAAATCCTCTAGTTTAACGTTTTAAAATCCAGTTGTAACAATTCTCTGGTTTGAAAATGAAGATTTCGCTCTATTGTGTACTATATGCTCCCCCCGAGTCTCAAAAAAAGAAAGAAAATGTTTAGATTTACTGTTGCCTTGGGAGTTCGGCTCCTTCGTATAAATCCTCTTTCAGTAGTCTTAGTTGGTGAATTAGCGTGCCCTTCGCTCCCCACAGACCCCAAAAATGGTTCGAACGTCCACACCTGTGGCACTATATCAATAAAGTATTATTTCCAATGAAGCCGTTCAAATCTGTAACCAAGAACTGACAAAAGTATATGGTTTAAGGGCCAATCCAGAGGAAGTAAAAGAAGCGGTTTTCATTATATTGTAAATGCCCCAAACCTCAACCTGAATTGATATATTTTTGGACTGATACCCAATTAACCAGATCTCTGTACTTTGAGTAGCATTTCAAGGGCATATTAAGTACTTTGTATTTCTTTTATTAATTAAAAACTCCGAGGCAAATCAATTCAAACACGACCCTTTGATTCTAAATATAAAACTCGACTGTTTGTTTGTCTGGATAACTTAATTTGCCTTAGAACGATAGAACTCTTGGCACGGTAAAGCTTGGCATCAAGTGGCACATATAAGGATTAATTAATTTTGTGTACTAGACAATCATTGCTTATATCAGCCGCGCTTGGCATCTTCTCACACTTTTTACTTTGTTTACGATAATCTAAGGGTTCAAAAGCTATCAGCTTTACAGAATTGAGGCTACTGATTGATTGATTCAAATGTTTGTGGTACTATTTTGGTCAATACTGCCATCCTTTTTTCAAGTTCAGTGTTATTGAACTCAACTCTAAACAGCGTTTACCTATTTCAATTTTCACAAGATTGAAACGCGCAAAAACGGTATCTCAATCTGTCTTTAACACATAATGAACCTGTATATTCCTTCTATGGCGGTATGGAATGCGCCTGCATTTTCCGAGCTTGAGGCCCTTCAGAGTTTGAGGAACTGTTTTGAAAGTCATGCTTTTGAAGTTCTTTTCTATAGAACTTGTCATGATAGTCCAGATAAAAGAAGATTGAGACAGTACCAAAAAACCGAATCATTGGCACATCTACAAATCTCTATATTTTTGCCCTTTCTGGCACACGCAAAAGGTTGTTGAAAAAGGGAGCCATTAAAGGGCATTTGACCCTGCATAATGATGCAGATACTAGAATGTGCCTGCATACCACGAGAATGGAGCGTTTTAAACGTTTCTTTTCTTTTCCTCAATTGTCTAGCCTCACTTGGCCAAACGCAATATCGCAATTAAGCTGCTGGATCAATATATTGTAGCGGCATATCGGAGGTTCATTAACGCCGGACAATTTGTCCGCGCGTGTGTGGATGTTCCTCGAAAGATGAGGATGGTACCAAACATCTAGATAGCCAAGAATGAAGGCTTCAACAGGCACAACCCTTTTCAGGTGATAAGGCCGGTATTATCCCTTGCATGTAATCGTAGCAGCATTCAGTCCAGAAGTTAAATGGTTTTTTCAACATGGCAGTAGAGGTCAATTGGGACCTTTCTCAAAGTTATCTATCGGGATTAAAGAGTAACCAAGGTTTAGGCTTTCATGATTCAGAATCATCGCTTCATAAGAGCTTATTTTTCCTAATCGATCAACAAGAAAAACACCATTATAATACTGGGAATGCTGTCGGGCAGATCTTAGACCATGTATCCTTTATCTGAAGGAAAGAAATCCTCTTATTGTAAACAGAGATTTGTTTGGCGAAGAAGACGCACACAATACCTTAAATGTCTTATCGCCAGTAGACAAGATCACAAGCCAAGTAATTGTTTCAAGCAGATAATTTATCAAAAGTGTACGGTTATCTCGGTGCCGTCCATCTTCACCAAAAGATGATTGCTTTCTGTACATATATGTTAAGCTCAAAATATTAGAAAAACGTTTTAGGAAAACATTCGGTTTTAATGCACCGAAAACTGGCCCAAAGACAAAACGAGCAAAAAAAAGGTTTTGAAAGGTGAATCCTGAGCATCAACAAAATCTAAAGTGTTGACAAATAATGTTCCGCCCAAACCTTGGTAATATAAAAAGAGTCTCGATTCCACAAACAATGGAAAAATAAACAAGCTGAACCTTTTTGCCAAGGTAAAACACACTCGTTAACTCACTCACTTTCAAGAAAAGATCGCAGCTGTCAACGAAGATGATCAGAAAGAGCATTCTTCTTGCAGTGGGGTTTTACCTGCGGTTGGTCCATGCCGTTGACATTTCATCTTTGGAAAATGCCCAACCTCGTTTCAGTACCGGCTCAACTGTTCCCAATCGATACATTGTTGAATATAATGATGCCTCCGGGCTTTCAAAAAGATCAGACGATAACGATCCTGCACAAGCTTTCTATGAGATTCTAAATTCGTTGGGCATTAATGATATTTTACCAGGACGAAACATCACAGGCGAATTGTTTTCTGGTGCATCTTTTACAATTACCGGAGATACTTCAATCTCTCAGATTGAAGAGATTGATGAAGTTCAAAAGGCTTGGCCTGTTCATTCTATTCCTCTTGATAATAGTCCAACCTCGTTCTCGGGAAGAAAAGGCTGGGATGTTCATTCCTTTACAGGTGTTGATGAACTACACAGGCGCGGTTTTTTCGGTGACGGGATCCAAATCGGAATTGTTGATACTGGTGTTGACTACAACCATCCTGCTTTTGGAGGCGGCGGCTTTGGTCCTGGACATACCATCGGTGGAGGTGTCGATCTGGTTGGCGATGATTACGGTGTAAACTATAACTACGACAGGAAACCAGACCAGTACCCGAATGACTGTAATGGACACGGAACCCATGTTGCCGGTATCATTGCAGGTCGTGACGCCAAAGAAGGATTTCTTGGTGTAGCCCCCAATGCCACTATCTACTCCTACCGAGTCTTTGGTTGTGGTGATCAAGCCTTGACAGATGTCATAGTGGAAGCAATTCAGAAAGCTTATGACGATGGAGCAGACATCATCACAGCTTCTCTAGGTGGTAGTGCTTCTTTGCCCGATAACCCAATTCCGAACCTGGCATCTAGAATTGTTCAAAAAGGCGTTTTTGTTTCGATTTCTGCAGGTAACAGTGGTGAACAGTACAAAACTTTCGATTTAAGTGATGCCGGCGGTGATAAATACATCACTTCAGTTTCCTCTCTTGCTGAGAACAAACGATATTCTTCTTGGTGGGGGTCATTGTTTTCGAGAGAAGGTGCAAAAACCAAATTTGTTTATGAAACTCCAACTGGAGGAAGCTTGTATTCTGCAAGTAAGAACGCAGGCAACAGGGGGGAACTTGTGGCTGATATTTTCACAACCGATGCTTGCAGTGGAGACTTTTCTGTTAAAAAAGACGGCTCGGTTGCATTCGTTCCTGTAGGAAATTGCGATATCAGGGCTCAAGTTCGGGCATTATCCGAGTATGATTTGGCTTTTTTCTATGGACAGCAGGATGCACCATATGCGCAAGTTCTGAGTGCTAGAGAAGTTTCCGGTAAACTTGAAGGTATTGCAAGTATTGTTGATGAAGATGTCATTGGTTGGATCAAAGAGCAGGCTGAGTCACAAGGCCAAATGACACTTACATTGGAAGAAAGTGAGGAGGATCAATCGTTGGAGAAGAGGGCTAATTCCGATGGGGTTAGAATATCTCGTTTTAGCTCATGGGGCCCCAGTGATGAACATCGATTTGGCCCATCGGTTGGGGCACCTGGTGAGCGTATATACTCGACTCTTCCCAATGGTGATTATGGAGAGAAAAGTGGAACCAGTATGTCCTGTCCCTATATTGCTGGTGTTGCTGCTCTTTATTTTCAAGCGAAAGGTGGACGTGCCGCACTTGGCGTGAAGGGTGCTATAGACCTTCATTCACGTTTTATTTCTACCGCCAAGTTAATTCAAGATGAGAGCGGGAAGGGAGTTGTTAGCCCCTTGGTGCATCAAGGAGCAGGTCTGGTGGATGCTGTGAAACTTTTGGATTACTCCAGTTTTGTGGTCTCATATCCAACAATCAGTGCAAACGATACAAAATACCGTGTTAAAGACCACACCATCACGATTCAGAATCCAAGCAACAAAGCAGTGACTTTCACCATTACGCACGACGTTTTTGATACGATTCTGGCCTTGAATGAAGAAGGGGAATTTTATATCAATGCACCTTCAATTGTTCCCAACAAAAATGCACAGGTGACTTTCTCCAAGGACAGGTTGACCATTGAGGCTGGTAAGACGGGATCAATTGATGTTCATATCGAGGGACCAGCCGGATTGGAGGATAGAGGAGCGATTTTTGAAGGAAAGATCACTTTCACAGGTGATAACAATGAGACTCTTAGTGTACCTTATTCCGGAACTCAATTGGATACCAGCAAACGTATTTGGGCAAATGGATTTGAACCTCAGTTTTTGGTTCCTTCTGGTTTGGATTCTTCGGATTCGGATTCGGATTCTTTGGTCGATATTGGAGAAAGAAGTGGTGATACTTTTAAATTTGGTGCAAGATCACCTCAGGTTTATATCAATCTCCCATGGGCCAGTAAAGAGTTTTCTATCGATGTAAGGAATTATTAGAAAAAGGGTGTTTGTGAGATTACCACTAACTATTTTTTTGGAATTATAGCTTGTGAGCAAAGATTGGAAGACTACAGATTTTAAGTATCCAATTCCAACAAACGATCCCAAATTCTTTGGACCAGTAAAGACTTGGGCAAACAAGGCTTTGGGTGAATATCCGGAATTTTACCCATCCCAATTCCCAGGAAGAACCAACAATTTTGAAACTATCAAAATCGACACATTTGCAAACCGCAAAGCAATTCCTCCTGGTGAATATAGAATTCTTGCAAGACATGTTGTTCCTTGGGGAAACCTAAACAATGTGAATGATTGGGAATTTGCACTCTCTGCGCCTTTCAAAAGCGCTTAGGTTTTTTGGGGAATAGATTGAAGAAATATGAATAAAAATGATAGATGATTCCAGTATCATGTCTAAAGATTTTGCAATATCGGAGTGTGCATAATGGGTCAGATAGTTTCTGCTATTCTTCATTAGTAGAACTCATAGCCGGAGACCATTGACCAATCTATATATTGGAAAGGTTGTGTATTTCTTGTTAAATTTTTCAATTCATTTCCTTTATCTACTAGTTATAATTTAATCTGAGTAGTAATGCCAATAAAATTCAAGATCTTGCTTTGGATCGTAGATATTCTGATCTAAACAGGACTAACTATTGTAAGGGTTCGGGGAGCTCCCGTTCACAGTTCACAAGAATCGTTGTCTGGCAACAACACTCAGCCTAACCCCACCTTGGACCGCCGCATCGTACAGCGCTTCGTAGAGATGTTCTGCGGACCAGGAGATGGGCTGCAGATATCTTTGAAGTTTTGTGTGCACCGCTAACCGACTCTGAAACACAGTCCAGTCACTGAACCGTTTGTACTGGCGATCCAGGTTCGCTGCCCTCCGTTCTTGGCGCTTGGCCAGAGTGGTAAGGCGAACAAAAGTCGCCAGGTCCAAGGTGGGGTTAGGCTGAGTGTTGTTGCCAGACAACGATTCTTGTTCGTTTTCCGACATGAAAGGATTGATAAGGAGAGAAGAAGAGGGGAGTGAAAGTGTAGCAGAGCGTTATAGTTATTTGAAAGACCCGAGGAACGACCTCCATGTAAGGGTTCGGGGAGCTATACGTTCACAGTTCACACACTTTCTTGATGATGCCTATTTCTATGTAGGAACTAAGCTGTTTATATAGAGGAATGACTCGGCTAAAACCGGGATGCCGTGAGACAAGGACATCCGGAACCTAACAACTATCGCTTGTTTCAATCTGTGTCATTTGCAAAACTAAAATCTCTATGATCATGTTTGCAACAAGACATGTCGCTTTCCAAAAAGGTATACAATTTTAAGCAAACCCAAACGTTTCCGGAGAACAAAACAAAACCACGTCTCTATCGAAAACAGTTAGAAAAAGTCATAAGCGCACTAGGCTATTACAAAATTAGAAAGAAAAAAAGGGTCTGTTTTGAAACCGGAACATCATCACAAGACCAGATTAAACAGAAAAGTTAGTCAGATGAAACCAAAGTGAACCGATTGGGATCTGATGGAACAAGAAAGCGGGGTTTGGAAGAGACCTAGAGAACAATCGCATGAAAAATTTGTTTAAGAAACATTAAAAGTACACCGGTAGTTCAGTTATGATATGGGCCTGTAAGTTTTGGGGGGGGGAAACTATTTGCATAAAAGTATTAGGGCTTTCGCCTTGTAATCTCCTGTATAGAGTTTATCCCTTACAAGCCTATTCATTCATTCATCACAGAGCTACAGCGGTATATCACTGTTCCTTGAGCGAGTCATTCATTCACTTTTTTTTTTTTCATTTGTTCCCCCCACCAATCTGATACGAATCGAGATTGATCATGGTCTGATCTGACCAAAATAACTTGTTTTCCAATCTCGATTATTGTCCAATTTCTTGTATGATTCAGCAAAGATTAAACTGGTCGTGGCAATGCGAAAGAAAGCTCTTAAAAACCCTCTTGCAACTGTTTTTGAAAGAGACGGAGGGGCTTCCTTCTCTTTTCCAATTCCTAGACCAAAAATTCTTGTTACTTAGGACACAGTTTGATTACCATAAACTTTGATCTTTTTTGTATCTTTTGAAAGGCACTTGTGTGGTTATACATTTCAACAATTAATGTGGGGAATGCCTGATGAAGATCACTTTGGAAAAGACCAAAAACCAACCCCCACAAACTAAGCAAATATGTTACTGTCCAAGTAACGATAGTGATCAACAAAATTTGGATTAATATTATATACTTAGATAATAATATAATTCTGTGATTGAATTTTAACCAGCCATGAAAACCACTGCAAAGGGTATATATTGCTTTTACACACACGCGCGCGCGTTTCTTACGATTCAGGTTAAAAAAAGGTAAAAGGTAGCCTTTTTATTAAAACTTGAGACGTGTATATATTTATATTTATTTTTTTTTGATTTGATTTCCATAGAATACTAAAACAGGAGGTTCTTTAGAACAAGAAATGATGCGGTTGTAGAAAAGTTAAGTAGATGCAATTATTAAGGAGAGATATGCAAGATCGTTAAAAAGGAAGGAAGATTAGCTGGTTGGTAGCAAGAATGAACGCCATATGGGGAAAAAGAGAGAGCCCCAAATAATAAAGCAAAAAAAAAGGAAGAAAATTTAGAGAGCAAATACAAGTAGTTTATTAGTTGTAGTTGACGGTGTTCCAGTCAACATCGGGGTACTCTGTGGGATAAGAGACGGTGGTCCAGTCAACATCAGGGTATTCTGTTGGATATGAAACAGTCTTCCAGTCGACATCGGGATAGACAGTTGGGTAGGTCACAGTCTTCCAGTCGACATTTCCATAGGGATCAGTTGTTGGAACAACGGTGGTGACTGTGGTGGTGGTTGTGGTGGATGGAGTAGGCTTTGGCTCGGGAGTGGGTTCCGGAGTATCATCATCATCACTTCCGACAGACTTGATCTTGACCTCCTTGCAGTCATCGTTCAACTTCGAAAGCAAGACTCCGTAAGACTTTTCCGAGTAGCGGTAAGGGTCATTGAAGTTCTTACAGGCATAGTAAGTCTCGACCTTGCCGTTACGGGCCAAGTAACCATCATCAAAAGTGAATTCGTCTTTGGCTTCCGTGACGGAGACCTGGAGAATGTCATTGGAGAACTGGAGAGCCTGTCTGAATTTGCCATTGAGCAGAACAAACAGAGCCTTGTCGGACTCTTCGTAGATCAGATCCTGGGCTCCTCCAGTTCCGAGAAACACATAGTTGATTCCAGCCCCCTCGTGCAGAGAAGAGAGGAAGTTGCCATTGACGGAAGAGTCGGAGGACTCGACCTGAAGCCCGACGGCCGAAGCGCCAATGGCCAGGGCAGCGGAGGGGAGAACAGTAGCGGCGAATTTCATTGTGATTGAGAGTGATTGATTGATTGAGAGTGGTTGATTGATGGAGAAGCGAAAGAGCAGGAAACCGGGCATTTTTATACCTTTCCTGGAGTTATTAATAGCCCGTGGAGTGCTCTCAGCCTGCTGGATCGGATCTGTTGATTTTTGGAAGCCTCGTGGGCCGGCGGTGGAGTTTTTCCGAGCGAAGGTTGGCTGCATGGTCACTCGCTCCTATATTTAGGAAGAAGAAGAAGAAGAAGAAGAAGAAGAAGCAGCCGGCCCCCCCATTTCCAGACAGCCTGCCGCGGTCTCAGCTGTCTCACGTCTCATCCGGGGCTCGCTGCCTGCTGACGGACCGAGGTTCTACGATTCTGCGATTCTGTGATCACTGGCGTCGCTGGCGTCGCTGGCGATGCCGGGAGCTCCTGCCCGATGCAAAGTGCCAATTGCAATTGCAATTCCATCGATTCTATTAATACCGGCCCATCGCACCTGAAATGCAGAGCCAGAGTCAGAAGAAGAGGCCTAAAGCGTTGGGCATTTGCTGATGGAAGCTTAACTTTAAAAGGGAATAAATAGAACAATCAATTGTCGTCGTCATTTGGGAATTCCGTTTCTACGCTATGCATCCACAGAGGGAATAAATTACGTAGTCAAACTTTCCCCAAAGTTCTTGTTCCGAATAGGGGCTAAGCTATACAAACGATTGAACGATCGATCGATATCAGAAATAAATCAGGAGCTAAAATCACGGGCATAGTCACTGTCACTGTCACTTCATTCTTCCTCGCCGCCCGGGCGTGATCTACGTGTTGGGATACGAAACAGTGCTCCAGTCCACGTCGGGGTACTCTGTGGGATATGACACAGTGTTCCAGTCCACACTGCCTTGATCTTGAGCGGTCGTAAGAGGCTGGTCCGAAGTGCTGGAATCCTGCTGGGCGATTTGAATCGGAATGCACTGGTCGTTTGCCCTAGTGGTCAGGACCCCATACGAGTTTTCCGAGTAGCGGTAAGGGTCGTTGAAGTTCTTACAGGCATAATAAGTCTCCACAGATCCATTTCTCTGTAAATAACCCCTATCGTCGAACGAAAACTTGTCTAAGGTGCCAACCACCGAAAGTTGGAGTATCCCGCTTTCCACACTCAGCGTCTCACGAATTGAACCGGACTCGACGTATAGTGCTTCAGCAGAGGCATCAAATGTCAAATCCTGGGGTCCGCCAGTTCCAAGGAAAAAATAGTTGATTCCCGCCCCTTCATGGATCGATGAGAGATAGTTGCCATTAACTGCTGTGTCGTCATCGGAAATTACCACGAGCCCTACAGCCGTGACACCGGCAATGGATCCTGTCAATCCCGCAATCAAAGAGTGAACTGATGATAACTTCATGGCTAACGAGGGTTTACAAATCCAAGAAATGAACTAGGATATTTATATGTGTCAATCCATGGCTATTACATGACAATAGAAAGCAAAAATAGTAATCATTTGTGTTAGTGAGAGTCACCCACAAAATACTCTTGATTAGACACTCGAATCATACAGAGCAAATCAAAATCAAAATCAAAATCAAATGGTCTTGTTTCTCCGGGTTTACCAGGTGCAGAAGCTAGCGTGGGTTTTTGCGAGTTTAAAACAAATGCACACACTCTTTGTTAAGTGATTTGATTTTGGATTTTGGATTTTGATTGGGGATAGTAGTAAATCAACCCTTTTAGTTTCTCAATGCAATCACGATTCTATAAATATATTCCAGAGACTTTTCTACACATGTTGTAAAAACTATACATGTTGAATTCCCATCTAGATCATATTGGAAAAAGATCTAGACACTTTTTGTGATGTTGTTGTTGGATACCACCAGATCCATAAATACTAAAATTGATTTCACAGTGACAGCAAGCAAGGAAATACAAAGAACACTGGTGTTTGTGGTTGAGATATTTGATTACATTATCCAGATGGATTGATGATTAACCCACAGTGCTCTGCGAAATTACAGTGAAAATAGAAAGACACGTTTACGTTTGTTTCTATAGCCATCATGATTCTCCTACATGACATATTCTAAACATTCATTGCACTTCAAAATGAGCAGCAGCACGGCTTTTTCACCTCGAAAACCTCATCTTCTCCCTACCTATAATATCATCTGAAAATTTTATAAGGAAAACCGTTCTTAGAGGGAATCCAGGTGTCGGATCCGTATGGGCAGTAACATTAGCGGTGAAATAGGAACTATCCAATACAGCCTCGATTATTCCAGCCATGAATGCCGCACAATTTAACTGTGATAATTCTTTTGGGATGGATATGAATTGGCTTACCATTGGTGATCTATCAATCAACATGTATTCATTATCGTTATTTTGGGATTTTTCCAATTCATCAGCTGTTCTTCCAAACAATGTCTTCCATACATTTGTATGGACAAAATGTAAAATATCAATAATCTTTAATTCCCGTTTTGCAGATTTGCCCTCCCTCAAAGCTATCAATTCGAAACTTTTCTGGCCTACCTGGTATCCCAGCTTATTCAGTCTTGAGTCCACCCCCCAAGTTAGTACGCACGCATATAGATCTTCTACAATTTAAGGTAGGTGTCTCTTCTGGCCATACCTGCTTTCCAGGTTTGGAATCCCCGTACTTTTCGTGTGCTGATACGCGACCATCTCCCCGTATAGAAAAGTGAAAGCGGCCAAAGAGATCTCCGGGTTTCTCCTGTTGAGATTCTTTTCATATATCCCCATCCCCATCCCCATGGCCGTGGCCGTGGACCGTCTACCGAGGGACAGCGAAGCGGTCTGGGACACGAGGGTTGCGGAGGGCGATAGTGAGCTCAGCCGCGAGTTCACGGTCGCATTGGACCGCAAGCTGGACTGGCGAGAATGGGGCGTCGAGGGCACTCGGGGATACGTGGATGCCATCTCGTGGGGGTTTGTTCTTGTGGAATGGTGAAGTGAGGACCGAGAGCTGGAGGAGTGATGATTCTTCCATACTCTCTCTTTCTCCACATCAGCTTCAGCACCAGCTTTCAGCACCAGCTTCCCCTGTGAACCACTCACTACATTTCCACCACTCCGTCCGAGCACATCGATGAAGACGACATACGGGAAGAAGCTATGTGTCTATCGCGATGGTTCTTTCGTCGGCACGCACAAGAGGAAAAACGCAATGGGCGTGATTGAGCCATGGCTCTACAGTAGTAATAGTAGTAGTATCACAATGACACTGTGACAAAAACAATTCTTTTGAATGAAAAAAGAGAAATATGAATTGAGCATGCGCAGTTTCTAATCTTTTTTGAATTGTGTCTTTTTTTTCCATCCGCTGTTTGTTTTGGAGTTTTATAGTGGATACCACGAGCCTATTCTCAGATGAAGATGATGACCTCCAGCCAAAGCCTAAACTGCTGCGAACCAAAATCCACAACAAGAAGCCCCAGACAAGAACCAAGAACACGCGGAAACACCCCGGCCATAGCGACGAGGAAGACATGTTTGCCATCAAGAGATCGGATTCCATTTTCTTCAACGAGAAGGAAGCGCCTCCCTTTCATGTTCGCGGCCAGCCACCACGCCAGAGCCAGAGCCAGAGCCAGAGCCAATCGGGAAAGACCCTGGCGAGTGCGAGTGGCCCAGATGCGACCGCCCAGGCTGCCACGAGCGACTCTGCCGTGAGCGACTCTGCCGTGAGCATGGACATCGCAAGCTCGCCCATCGTCGCGCAAACGGAAACGGTGCTCTCGCCATCGATCCGGGTGCTGGGCCGCTTCGAGGCCGCCAAAAGCGCCCAAAAGACCAGCTTTCCCCGGATCCGCCGCCCCCGTCGCAGCTCCATCGCCGTCGCCCGGCGCAAGGTCGCGAAGACCCACGAGCAGTTTCTCGCCGAGTGCGCGAGCGGCGACGACGAGCTCAACCTTCTCATCTGAGCTGAGCTGAGCTGGCCCGAGCTGATCTGATCTGATCTGTGTCACGTGTGCGCTCAGTCCGCGGCCGCTTTCCGCCAGCTTTTGCGTTTTGGCTAGCTTTAGCTCTCTCTTTTCCCTTTTCCCTTTTCCCTTTTCCCTTTTGGATCGCTTTCGCTTTTCGCTTTTCGCTGTTCTTCTTCTCCATTGCCATCGCTAGATTCTCGCCCCCAGTCACTTCTCTCCCCATCCCCGATTACCCTATTCAGTGAACCGCCTTGCCATCTCTGAGTTGGCATCATCACCGGGTTTCCCTCTCTTGCCGCCCCCCATCTTCCGTCTTCCATCCAGGCTAGATACCAACACCCTTGTTTAATACTTTTTGCCCCCAGTGCTTTCGGGAGTTTTCAATGTGCCACCACCGCAACCTTGCTGTCTCCCCAAACCACCCTTAGATTAGCAATTATCCGCCTGTATACCAACAGTTGCAGACGACTTTTTGCTTTAATCGCAGACTCAAACAATTACAATTACAATTACAACTGCAAACTGCAACTGCAACTGCAACTGCAAACTGGTCTTGGTGACCTTCGTCCAAACATTCACCCCATTCTCTTTCTGCAACAAACTCCAAAAATCTAACAAATTTGCTAAAACTTGATATGGCTGCACCAACAAAGAGAGTTTTGCGTTCTCATCGTGTATCTTGTTCATACCCTTCCGAATCTGCTAAACCTGTTACAAACGTCAAGCTCAAGGACCTGCGTCCATCTCCCGACACCAACAACGTGAATACCGTCCGGCTATGTACTTCAAAAGGACAGCCAGTCAAGGAGTCGTTGTCGTCGTTGCCGCCACCACTGGCTATGAACAAACACACAGATGAAAACCCATACCCATCGCCGCCCTATATTCGATTTTCTTCTCCGTCAAACGAGAGCCCCGAATTCTCCGACATTTCAAGTTCCGAAGTGGAAGGCAGCAGCACAAAGTCAACAACAACAACAACGTGCTATATCGAGGAGGATGAAGATATGACGAATCCAGACCATTTTTACCACCAAAAAACTTGCTCTTCACATACCTCTCTTCATCTCGAAAAAGAGAAAGTGCGAAATATCATCGCTCAACAATTTAACTTTGAGATTCTGTTAAAGCATCGAGAAGTTCGCGCTATAGACGACCAGATCGAAAGGATAAAACAAATGATGAAACGGATTGAAGACTGTATAGAAGCGAAAAATAACGGAACTTTCAAACAATCTCCATTAGTTGATGAACAACAGGTTCCGGAAACCCCTTCCAAACCTCTAGATTCGTCGTCGTCGTCGTCGTGTATGATGAAAACTCGATCTCGAACTTCATCGTTAAGACCCAACAGTTTATACCAACGAGCCATTTATTGCATATGTCGTCGGAATGACGGGTTATTGGTAAAGTTGGTTTGTCTATTCTGCTCAAGAAGCAATTTCAGTGGCGCTCAGGGATTCATCAACCACTGTCGATTGTCACATGGAATTGAGTATTCGTGTCATGATGATGCGGTCGAGGCGTGTGGTGTGGTGATTGAAGATCAGGATGAAATCGGTCTCAACGCTTTAGCAAAGCAGCAAAAGAGGAAAAAAATGCCAAAAAAATGTGCTACGAATAATTCTTCACCCTTGGAGGCGCTTAAAAAGCGCTCTTTTAGTCAGATGATGAGCACGGACAATTTGAGAGAGCTGTTGACCCGAAAGAATCGAGCATCTTCGACGAAATTTAATCACATGTTGCTGAAAGATACAACAACGGAACTGAACCACCACCGTGATCGAGAAGAAACACCCAGGGCAAGCAATGATTTTGAAAGAGCCAAGACACTCGATATGGATGTTGAAAGTATACTACTCGAAAGGTCAAACTCAATTGGAAGGTTAGAGAACAGAAGGATTAAGCGGAAGGGATGTGGCGAACCAAAGCCAAAGCCAAAGCCAAAATCAAAATCAAAATCAAAATCAAAGCCAAAACCAAAACCTAAAGCAAAATCAAAATCAAAGCCCACAGGCAAAGTTCATGGTAGCACTTCAATTGTTCTTTCTCGTTCTTATCAGGATGACTCATGTAAAGAGAACGCGGGATTAGAGGAAGATGTACAAAGGAGTCGAAATAACGCAGTCAACCCAGCGGAATCTCAAAATAGAAACCGTCCACGGCCAAGGACCGCAATGTTGCGAGACCGAGACCGAGACCGAGACCGAGACCGAGACCGAGACCGACGGGAGTTGACGTCGATATCAAAACACACTACTACTGTTCACGCTCCTCCTACTAGACACTACTTTTTGCGGTCATGTGCGACGACAATCGCTCGGTGAAACCCCAAAAAACTTGTATATCAAGGGGATTGATTGCAAGATAAATCACCAAGAAAAAGAAAAAAAAGTGGCAAAATGGAATTCGGTACTTGCGGCAAGAGCAAGAGCAAGAGCAAGAGCATGATAACAGATGCGATACCGAGGCAGCTATTGAATTTTCTCTTTTAGCTATCAAACTTTTTTTTTTTGTTTTGTTTTTGTTTTTGCTGTTGACAGCAAATTCTGATAATGAAATCAAAAAACGCCACCATAACGATAGATCCGGTGAGAGAAGTAGATGCTGGGTGTTTTTATACTTTTTTTGTGCTGTCATCAATGTAAAGAACGCAAAAAAAAAAAAGAACAGCCAGATTTTGTTTCTATTTATTTCTTCCTGCTGTTGTTGAAGACGTGGCCAAGCCAAACAGCCAAAAATAAGAAAATAAGAAAATCGCAAATTTCTGTGGGGGGAAGTTCCTTCACATATTCTTCACTTCCTGTCTATATCTATATAAAAACTACTAACTTATATATCCTTTATAAATAATTGTATTAGGGTAGCGGGCGATTCGATCATTTCGCTAGTTTTTCACAATAGAAAAATCCAAAAGGGAACGACGAGTTGTTTAAAGAGTAACTTGAATATTGTATATATGTGTGTGTTGTCGGATTAAAGCGAAGTAGAACAAAAAAAAAAAAATTGAAAGGGCGTCATCCCATTGCAATTCAATCCAATCCAATCCATTCACTCATTCTCCTATAAAGTTTGCGTCTCAGCCTTTCTTCCTCTCGCCCCATCTCAATCCATCTCATCTCGCCCCTTACCAGAACAATACCGACAAGCCTTGGACTTTTTCTAGACACGCATAGATAGATAGATAGATAGATAGCCATGGACGCAAACACAAGTGCAAGCCTCTCGCCTCCCAAGGAAATCGCGCGCGACCTTAGAAGGCGGTCCTCCAGCATCATATCCATCACCCATGTGGAGCCGGAGACTGTGGAGGAGGAGAGCGACCAGGTCACCAACCCCAACATCAACGCCGAATGGGTCAACTACAAAGGTATATCCTGCTACTTGTTAAATAGCACTTAAAGAGAGTATGTGCTAATACTGGTTTTATTCTAGGCGCGTGGGTCATACACGTTTGTATCATCGCTCTGCTCAAGATCTCGTACGGCCTCATCCCCCACGCCACAAGCGAACTTTCCTGGACGCTCACGAACCTGACCTACGTGGTTGGATCCTACATCATGTTTCACGGCTTCAAGGGCACGCCGTTCGAGTTCAACAGTGGAGCCTACGACCATTTGACCATGTGGGAACAGATTGATGGTGGCGACCAGTACACTCCAGCTAAAAAATTCCTACTGGGGGTACCAATTGGATTGTTTTTGGTGTCTACACATTATACCCATTACGACCTAAACACTTTTGTTCTCAATTGTCTGATTTGTCTCGCCGGTGTCATTCCTAAACTGCCCAGTGTTTGTATCTGTGATTTCTTCAAGTGTGTGTGGACAGCCCACCAATACTAACTTATCTATAGACCCATCGACTTCGTGTGAGCTTCCCAGAACTCAACATGCTTTACAAGGCATTCTGAGGTCGTGTGACCAAGCATCACCCCAAACCACCACTATGCTAAGTATTATTTTATTTCTCTTTGTTTTTCGTTGATTTCTCGACAAACAGGACACAGAAAATGAACCCAGTTTTGCTTTATCTGGTGCACTTGTCGCGGCAAAAAAATAAAAAAAATATAAAAATTTATTGCAGAACCTTGTTTATCGTCATCGTCATTGCTGTGGAACAGATCCCAAATAGATTTTTGGATATGGAATTGGAATTGGAATTGAAATTGGGTCCCCGTTTGTCTATCTGTTTCGTTTTGTTTGTGTTATGCCATTTGCATTTCAGCCTTTTCTTTTGTTTTTTTTGAGAAATGGTACTAGGTCTTCAACAATACCATGTAGAGCGAGGGAAAAAAAGCTCATTTCACACTATATTGAATTTTTTGCATCCATCATGGCCATTGAAAACTTTATTTTATCATCATCATTACTATTATTATTTTTTTGGTTATTGGCCAACCAACCAAACAAAGATAGTTCTATATCTATCTACCTTGTTTCCTGAGACGTATAAGTATATGAATAGTTGAGAAAATTGAAAATTGAAAATTGACACGGGCTGTATCAATTTTTTTGAATTTAGATCAAGTCATCAAGACTCTTTTGTGAATCCTCTTGAATCAACTCAAACATGCCTTTGGGAAGAATCGATTGTCCCTTGTCATCCGTAACGTATCTGAATGGCATCTCTGTGGATTCATGTTTATTGAATCGAAACTCGGGAAAATCGACAAATGGGATTTTCTCAAATGGAACTGTAAACCACCAAATATTAGCATAAAAAGTCATAGTTTTTGCACACGTTTTATCTCACCTTTCTTGTCCACTATTAACTGAGTCACTCGCACCGCCGTGTCTGTTGTCATCTGCTTATCGCCCAGTCGTTTCCCTACAAACCCGTATTTCCGTCTCAGCTCGCCCGTACGGTCTCTTGGAGGATGGTCTCCCAAAATGCCCCCAAACACAAAGTAGTCAAACCTCTCGCCGTCCTTAGGAACCAGATCTGTGTCGGCAGACGGGTCCAACAAACACACTCTCGAACTCACAATCTCGGGAACTTCAGGGAACTCATCTCGCAACTCAACAGCTAACTTTGTGGTCCATTGAAGTCCAGCTTCTCGTAATCGCAGTGGGATATCTGTTTCTGTGGTTCCCGCGGGAAGACTTGTGAGAAACAGGTTTCCCGCACCCACCTCCTCGATCATCGCCAGGTACTCAAGGATAACCCATTCCGAAAAATCGGGCTCCATATGCTCAATGATATACTTCATACTAAAACCAAAAAGCACTATGAATAAAGCTGGTTGATTCTCAATTTTTTTTTTTTTTTCAATTTTTTTCTCTTTACACATGCGGTCTTGTTTAGCTTACCCGGACATAACAGGGGAAAGAAATAGAATTTAATTTTTAATTTTGAAACTAACTAACTGTGTATATTGGAGCCAACAAAAATAGGTGTCTCTCTTTCTGGATTCCGTTCAGACCTGTGTTAATTTCCAATTGTACACTCTCGCACCCAGTCCAATGGATCATATACGTTGATGGAGGTTGTGGCACTAGGGAAACAGGAAAATATGATTGGGCTGGGCTGGGCTGGGCTGCATGCGGTGTGTGTTTACTCCAAAAGCGAAAGGAAACGAAAGGAAACGAAATCCCAAACCTCCTTTTTCCCCTTTACCTTGTCTCCAATACTTTCTTCTTTTCTTTATCGATAGCAACAACCGTCTATGCCAAACACAACCTCGTCCTCACCTTCGCAGCGGAACTCGGTACTGGGGCGACCTATAGGCAAGGTCAAGATCTCGCGGAATCTACTAGGGTTGGATGACTCGACAGAGGTTCTGGAAACCAAACTGAACCAGATTTTGGAAAGCGTAGAGACGTTGGGACAACAGCTGGACGGCACAGGAGAAAAAGTTCTGGAGACCCGACAAGATTTCACAAATCTGTATGAACGATCAAAGACAAATGCTATAGCTCTTGGTGAACTGATGGCTGATGTAAAGGCGTCTTTACAGTCGTCGGTCGATTCCAAATCCGTTCTGGATCAGACAAATACTACACTTGTCAAAACTCTGGACACAACCTCGTTGCTCTACGAGGACCTGAACAAACAGACAGAGTCCATCCAGGAAAAGCTGTCCGGTGTTGAGCATTCGTTGAAGACCACAGACATGATTAACGACACTAAAGATGCAAACTCTTTGCTTTTGGACCTGTGCCGCGTGGTGGAAGGGACGATCCCCGATTTTGTTGAGACTCTAAAGGGACTCTCAGTGGAATCAGAGACTGAAACCACCAACAAGATTCGTTCCCTAGGGGAGAACATGAGTTCCGAGTTTGGGCGTCATGAGAAACTGGTCCAGGAGCTGAAAACGGACCTGGCGAGACACAACGAGGAGAGAATTACCACGTTTCAAAATCAGCACTCTGCGTCTCTTCGAGAAACCAGTGAATCTCTGAGTGAGCGCCTTAAATCCTATTCACAGGACTACGACAAAGAGTTGAAAAATTTGGAATCTGCAATCAAGGACTCCAGTAGTAGCACCCAGAAAGACCCTGACCAGCTAGTGCGAAGCCAGAAAATAACAGAGGCATTAACCGGTGTCAAGAAATTGTTGGACAGAGCCCCAATTCTGAAAGAAAGCACGACTTTCATTTGGAAAATCGACAGTATTGTCAAGGGATTAAACGACTTGAAAAAATTGGTGGATAAGGATTCCGAAGATAGAAACTTACTATGGGAACTCTACGATGAGCTTGATAAAGGGGTTCCTGCCATAGTTGGCAAAGAAGTTGAGTTATTTCGCGATATCAATAAAGAGCTCAAGACGATTAAGGGTTTTTTTGAAACAACGGATGACGGGGATGATGGATTGAATACGGAGAAGAGCTCTGTAACGAGGTCGAGTGCCGAGTTGCGGAAAGTGATTGAAAAGACAATAGGAGAGTTGACGGATACGGTTCGAGACAGCGCTGAACCTAGCTCTGGTGCTACTGAAACGGGTGCTGAAAGAGAAGTTCAAAAGGCAACTGTTGAGGCAATAACAGCGGATCTTAACGAAATCTCCGCGATTTTAAATAGCGCTGAGTTTTTAAAGAACGGTTCAAATGTTTCGGCGGAAACTGGCGAGATTTTATCAAAACTGGAGTCAATTGAACAGCGTGTATCAAGTGAAACCAATGACGGATCCGACCAACTGAAAGAGGTGTTACTCAGGATTGATGCTTTGTTACAAGCAGCCAAAAATTCAAAACCCGAAACCGAAACCGACACGGGGATTGAAAAAGCTGTGGAGGAGGTTCGATCTGGTATTGAGGCCTCCCTAAATCACAACAAAGGTTTGGTTTCGACCCATGATGAATTGAAAGCCAATTTTGACTCCAAAATAACAGAGTTGAGAACAAAAGTGGACGGCATATCTGAAACTGCAAGCGCTCAGCAGGAAGTTACGAATACAGACATTAATTCTTTATCAAACTTACTAAAAGAATTGAAACAGGAATTGGAAGAGAAACTGTGCAACGGTGTGACAAATGGACTAGAGGCACATGATGAACTGAAAAATTCACTAAAAGAAGCCTTTGATGAGCTACAAAGTTTAAAACCAGATACAAAGAAGCTGGAAACGGAGCTTGAGAAAGTTTTGACTGAGAAAGAAGAGAATAAGAAAACTATTCAAGAATTGAAAGAACAGTTTAAAAACTTTGAAATTGCAAACAATGAATCAGATTACAACGATCAAAAACGCGAAATTGAGCAATTGACAAAGGAGAAAGAGCAACTTTACATTGAAATTGCACAATTGAAAGGTACATTTGCCTTGAAATACAAGGATTTTGAAGCGTTGGAGAAGAGATACTCTGCTTTTCAAAAGAAAATCGATAATGATGCCATGTTGGAGAAGTATAAAATGTTTTTGGGCTCTTCTTCACCAAGAGTCATATTAAGCAATGCGGGTTTAACGGATCTTGATGGAATTGATGATCAAAGTGGTGGTGGGAGAGGCAGGAGATATACAGATATCTTTCGTACGAATGTGCTTCCTGCACCGATAAAAAACGAGAATGGTGAAGTAATTGTGGTTGTCAATGGCAAAGATGAAACTTTGATCGGGCGGAAGGGAGAAGAAATTGGTAAAATTGATGAAGTTGAAGAACCTAATGATCAATGATTTCAGCGGCAATAAGCAAAAACAAAACTCACAACAATTAACAAATGATTTGTTGATGCATAAATATTAATGTTTCTTTTTTGCCCTTTTTTGAAGTATCATCGCAATAGACGTAGGTTCTAATTTATGGTATTAATCATGGCTCAATGTTCAAAACCAAAAACCAAAAACCAAAACTGATGATGATCATTTCCGAGAAATGCATAGATAAGAATGCTTACGAAACAAGTAGACTCTACCCGACGTTTCTATGTCATTTACTTCTTTTTCTAGATGTTTCTCTTTAATTGGGGCAGGTAAGAGCATGGTGCGTCTAATATCTATCCGATAATTATGGAAACAGTCATAACTTTTTAGTAATGTATAAGAAAAGTCGACATGTTTGTTCTCTGTACATTTGTCTCGCGAACCGGAGATGTCGTAAAAATAATTACATAGCGGAACACCCCCCAACATAGTCTGAACAATCAAGAGAAATCTATTTAACAATCAATAAAGCTATCCTCAAACATAGCAAAAAAAACCAATCCATAAACAAGATTTAAAAGCGATGGCAAAGGAGGGCAAAAATTCTCATACACTTTGATAATAATCATGGTGGGGGATCTGTTTTTGTTTGAAACAGAAGGGATCTCAACGCCTCATCGTTGCAACAAGTGTGCCCATTGAATAATAACACTTCAAATATGGCCAATTGGCTATATATGATGATTAAGATGCGGTTTTCTTCTTCGCTTTTTCTCCTTTTTTTTTTTTTTTTTACTGGTTACAAGGCAAGCTGGTCTTTGCTCAGACAAAAACCATTCTTTCACTTCCACTCATTACAATAAAACAACATATACTATCCTTTGGAAATCAAACATTGAAACTTTCTTCAACATTATGGATCCTTATCCCCAGATATTCCAGGATGCCTGTAACAGACTCCAAACACTTGAGGCGCTAACAGACACAATGATAAACAAAGAGCCATTGGCGAACGGTACGAATCCAGATGTGGCCAATAGAGAATACAACGAGACGCTGGACGATCTCTACGAGATAATGGAGGATCTAAAATGGTCGGTTTCAATTGCAAATGCTCGACCGGAAGAGTTTCAACTAAGTGATGCAGAGATAATAAATAGGAGAAGAGTTGTACAGGGACTTGAGAACGGGATCAGGAGCGCGGTTACAAGAATGAATAGGAGCAAGACTCCATCGAGATACGGGAGTAAACAAAGACGGAGCAACATGGGCGCACACAGAGACTATTACAGGATAGAACGGCCAAACTACAGCATTGTTGGACAAAAAGGCAGAGATGCTGGACTCGATGAGGTCCAGTTAACTGTGGGGAAAAACAGAGAGCAGCAGTGCGAGCAGCGAGCACCACCACCGCCGCCGCCGCCGCCATATATGGCGATGGACGATCAGGAGATGCTGCTTGAGAGACAGGGTGTGTCGATGGTGGAGGCCAAGGAGGGCCGAGGAATGGGCATTCTGAGAGATAGCCGGAAGAGCTTTTGCATGTTGGGGCTGGGACTTTTGCTCGTGGCCGCGTTTCTGTTTCTCGTTCTGTGTGTAGAGTAGCACTAGGGGTGAACGGTTGTATGATTTCCCGATCCGGCATGTAGATCCGTAGATGTGCACCCCCTGTGCGACCCCCTATCGGCGAGTGTTCTCTCTCTCTCTCTCTCCAGGGGGTGTGTGCGCGAGGGAGGGGGCGCCCACGCACCGGGGCATTTTGTTTTTCCCAGAGTCCACCACACCTTTATTCTCACTCGCCTCGCCAGCCATGTCGTCATATAATGGCTCCACCGAGAAGAAGCGACACACTATCATAGTGGGTAAGTAGTCGTCGTCGTCGTCGTGCATTGCCGTATGGAGGTGAAGGGGGAGAACGGGCCCAGGACCTCCCTCGAGATCTGTCTACGTTTTTTGTTTCGCTTCGTGTGTGTGTGTCCGTGCTGACCAAAAGTCTGACAATTGTATTAGGAGCCGGTATTATTGGTGTCTGTGCAGCTTACTACATCACCCATGACCCTCGATTTTCGGCGGAAGACCATCGCATAACAATCTTGGAATCGAAAAGAGTAGCTGGAGGTGCGAGTGGGAAAGCAGGGGGGTTATTGGCACTTTGGGCATTCCCACAGCAGATTGTGCCACTGTCGTTCAAACTTCACCAAGAACTTGCAAACCAATACAACGGAGGTGAAGAATGGGGGTATCGTCGACTAACAACCGTTTCTATTGAAGGGGATATTTCTGCTCAACAACAAGCACAAAGTCAAAGTTTGCAAGAGGAGCCACCGACAAAACAGGTCAAGAAGAACTCAGAGGCAGCAAGGAACTTCAACATTGACCCGGAAAACCACCTCCCTGATGATCTCAACTGGATAAAAGAGGACATTGTAGAAGGATGGTCACCGCTTGGAGGCAAGGACTCAACGGCGCAGGTACACCCTTACCGATTTACCAATTTTATTCTTAAAAAGGCTATGGAAACAGGGGCGGTGAATCTAATCATTGGCAAAGTTCAGGAAATCAACTATTCATATGAGGATGGATCTGCAGAATCAATTACATATGTTCCCAGTACGGCTAAAGAGAGTGCAAATCCGGACACAATGCCAATTACACTGGAAGCTGACGAGATCATCATGGCAGTTGGTCCCTGGACTTCCAAGATTCTTACGGATTGTCCCATAAGTGGGCTAAGAGCTCACTCTATCACAATCCAAACTGAACGGACGGTGAGTCCATATGCAGTTTTCACAGAGTTGAAGCTTTCACGGGGGAAATATGTGTCACCCGAGATTTATGCAAGGCAAGATGAGGTATACGTCTGTGGTGAAGGAGACTCCTTGGTTTCTGTTCCCGAAACTTCGGATGACGTTGAGGTTTTAAAAGAAAAATGTGATGAATTATTCAGATATGCTGGGGTTGTATCCGATGTTTTACAAAAAGGTAGCATTTTGAAAAGACAGGCATGTTATTTACCTGTTCTTGACGTACCAGCATCCTCGGGACCCTTGATTGGAAGAACAAATGTGGATAACCTGTATCTTGCAAGTGGACATAGTTGCTGGGGGATAAATAACGCACCAGCTACGGGGAAATTGTTGGCGGAGATGTTGTTTGATGGAGAAGCAGTGAGTGCTGATATCAGTGCACTCGACCCAAGTCTCTATTTTGATGCCAGCATTTAACTTGAATTTTTCAACCACCCTCCTCGTCGTTCTCGCCCAGTGTTGTTGTTTTTTTGTGTCTTATTTTTCTCCCCCTCCCAGTCTTGACATGAGCATATCTTGCATGGAATGCGGATGTTTTTTTATTAATTATTTTTGATCAAGTGGGTCTCGTTCAATGTTGGTCGTATTTGTGTCCCACTACGACGGTTCGTTCGTGTTTGTGTTTGTGTTCGAGTCCTCCGTATCGGCATCCGTGTCCGTGTCCGTGTCCGTGTCCGACACCTCTCGAACCACCACCTAAACTAAACTGGAACTGGAACTGGAACCGGAACCGAACCGAACCGAACCGATAAAAAAATGTATCTGAGCGAACTGTTTTCCAGTAACTGACTCATCCTCCCCTCCACAAGTCTGTGTGTCTGTATCTGGGTCTCTCTCCCATCCTAGTTATTCCCCGTATAAGTCGTTGCCGTGATTCTATTTTTTATTTTTTGTATAATACAGAATGTTAGATTAATTTCCTGTTTGCATAAAATATGGTGTGATGGGAAAAACAAAAGCAACAAAACACGAAATAACACACGCTAAGGTCAGGCAGGTTCTTATTTCCGATATGTCCATTCCCACTCACACTCACACTCATGCTCCGCTTCCACTCCACCAAAATCCTCAAAAACTTTCGGTTATTCAACTTTTCGAATGAGATAGATGAATTGGATAACACACAATATAAACAGGATGGCATACACTATATAAATATATATATATGAGATATATGAACACGAATGAGAGAAAAAAAAGTAGTAGCTAAAAAAAAAAAAAAAACTTATATACAAAAAAACTTAACACCAACCACACTCTAGTGCAATAAAAAGAATGGAAGAGAAAAAAAAAATATGGAATTTCGCCATGATTTCTAGCAATTACAAAGCAAAGCAATTACAAAGCACTGGGATACTTTATAGATGTGCTTTGACATCGGCATTACCAATCCCATTTTCATGTTTCATATACGATTCCAATGGATAAATAGGTTTAGGAGGAGGTGCCATAAACAAACTTGATTTGAGTTCTGTTGCATCTTTGAAAAGTTGTCCCTGTGGGTATTCAGGAGGATATTCCTCATTCAAAGATTTGATACAATATTGAATTGCTTTTTCGAGTAATGTTGGAGAACATGTTGATAAAACAGGTTGTAAATGGGGGATAAGGAAATGAAGACTTGAGTCATCCAATTTCCCTCCATTATTCTCTTCAAATTGATCGATTGTTTTTTCCAATTCGGTAGAACTGAACTCGACATCATTAGCATATAGACAATTCTCCAATGAAGATTTTATAATTTTTGCGTTTGTTGCTTTTGGTGGAGATTGAGATTTCAAATGAACCACCATTTTTGTTCTATCTGGTGAACGAGGATCAATAAATTTATGATAGAAATCAACAATTTCAGATTTGGAAACAGTTTTCAAAACTTTTACAAGTTCATCTGCGTTTAAAAAATCATAATAACCAGCATAAATTGCATTTGAATATCTCGTTGCCTCCTCACTTAAATTTTTCAATTTTTCCAGTTTTTTAGCAATAAGAGCTTCAACATGCTTTTGAAATTCTTCATTGGGCATTTCCACAATTTTTTTACCAAGCATTGATAAAAATGCATCAATACGGTATTCCAAATAAGGAGTTACTCTCTCACTTTGGATCAGAATTCGGTAACCGGAAGCGGACCTGTTTTTCTTGACTCCACTAAATACAACGTATCCCAATTGTTCCTTTGATCTGAGTTGGTTGAAAGCAGGCTCGGAACCGATCTGGCCAACAAGAGCCAACAATGCATTCAAATGGGAATCGGTCACTTTGCCAACCTGTAAGTAATATTCAATACACGAGTTTATATTTTTCTCGTCTTTCAAATCAACTTCATATCTCAAACAATCTCCTGATTGCAACACTGCACCACGAAGCTTTGGCCTCGAGGATTCTGGTAATGGCTGTGCATTCAAGATTTGTGTTGCAAGTTTACCAATGTTTAAAGCATCAGTCTCGTTCAAATTACCAGCAACCAGAACTTCGGTATCAAGTTGAAGGAAAAGAGTTGAGCACATTTTTTTGAAAATATCAAAACTCAAGGTTTCCAATTGATCGATTCGTTCGTCAAATGTCCATGAACCCTCATTTAAAGCAAATGGGAAACTGGCGCCGACTTGGTAATAGGGTACAGCGTATCCATAATTTTTGTAATCTTTCAAAAGTTTTTCCTTTAATGCTTCAAATCTCTGTTCTGTTGGTTCATAACTCTTTAGAAATTCCAAAATCCGTTGCAACAACAAATACAACTTGTGATGATATCCCGCTGTTGTGATTTCGAAATTATCCTTTGCAAAACTGACAGCGTAACCAAGACCGGCCATTCTCGCCTCATAGGCAATATCATTAAGTCCATCGTTTACCAAATCTGCAAACAATTTACTTACTGCGGCGTAAAGCGGAGTGGATGTGGAAATCGGGGACCTGATGCTAATTTCAATATGGGCCTTGGGGACCCAAAATGTATCATCTTTCTTATGCCAGACTTTAAGTTCCGGAGTGTTTTTCAAAAGTGTTGGTCTTTTCGCAACATTGAAAACTTCTTTTTTATCAACTGTGAAATCAGTAGGAATGAATTCGTTTCTATGGGGGAAATGAAGAAAAGAATTTGTTCCTGGGAATTGCAATTTTCTAAGCCATTTCAAATCGATTTTGTCAACGGAATATTCCGTCCCGTACCATTTTTCAATCTCGTTTAAATTTGGAAGTTGTTGTGCCACAAGAGTGATTCTTGCGTTTGTTGGAGTTAGGGCACGAACATAGGATTCCAAAACCTGTTGATCATATCTTCTGAAAAGATGGGTTCCAAGTATAAATTCCCGATTGATGTAATCTTTTTGTAAAGTTTTCGATAGGGAACTGACTGTTGAAGAGGCGCGGGCCTTTTGTTTAAACTTAAAGTTGAGATTAGCAATGTCTCGCAATTCGTTAAAGAACCATTCCTGAGCAGGGTTTTTCTTGAGTAGATTGATGTATTGGAATAGGGCTCTCACAACCTCTTTTTGGCTTTGTAAGCCCTCTGTTGTCAAATCGATTTCCACAGTGAAGACGCTTGAGCCATTGCACGGGTTATAACCTGATGCACTAATGCCTGTTGCCCAATTTCTATGCTTATAATAGTTTAGCAGTGAGCCTTTCCCTTCATGACCGACCAGCTCTGCAAAATAGGTGCCTGGATTGACTTGCCAGTTTGCAGCCTGATCGGGCACCTGGAACGTAACCTCGATGGCCTTTGAGTCCATCACGGGCTTGGCTCTGATGAACTGGGCAAGCTCATTTTCCGAGTACATTTGCGTATCGTAGTGGGGCTTTAACAGGTTGTAGTTCTGGATCGGACTAAACTTGGAGAGAACCCAGTCCTGTAGCACATCCAAAGGTTCTCTTCCAAGAACCGCCAGTTTCATCAAGTTTGATGAGTAAGAGTTGTGGTAAAATTTTAGTAATTCCTCTCTCACGTCCAAGCCTTTGGACAAAGGTTCGGAGCCAAGAGTTTCATAATTGCCAGTACTAAATCCGTTATATGGATGAGTCGGATTACTTGTTGAGCGATCTATCTGGTGTAAACGCCAGGTATCGCTCTGTAAATTCTTTTTGTTTTCCGAATCCACAGCTCGGATTTCTCGATCCTTTGCATCGGGACTAAACAACGGAGATATGAAGAACTGGGCAAAGCGGTCCAGTGCGCCTTCAAAATGCCTATGGTCCACTTCAAAGTAGTAGTTTGTGTCTTCAGAAGCGGTGTAGGCGTTTGAGGAACCGGAATGGTTTGCCAAAAAGCTAGAGTACTCGTTTTCCTTGGGGTACTTTTCCGTGCCCATGAAGAGCAGATGCTCGCAAAAGTGGGCCAGACCGGGCAAGTCTTTGGGGTCGCCAAAGGAACCAACGTTGACGTCCAGGGCGGCAGACGACTTGTCGGTGGTGGGATCGTGGATAAGCAGGACTTCCAGCAGGTTCGGCAGCTTCACGACTCGGTAGGACCTGTCATCGAGGTCTGGCTTGATGACAGAGGCGGCGATGGTGTGCAAGGGGGACGAGGCGGTCATCAAGGGTCGGAGCTGTGGCAGGAGGAGGGCGGGAAGAGAGAGAGACCAGTTGGCAAAGAACATGGAACGGAGCAGCAAATCGAGATAGAGCGAGGGCCTTGGGGATGGCCGTGGCCTCGCCTCACGTGCCCGGGCCGGAGGGCGTGTGGCCGGGGTCTCGTGGAGTCTTACGGTGTTTTATAGTGTTTCATGGAGTCTTATAGTGTCTTATGGGGGCTGTTGGAGTGCTATGGAGTGCTATGGGGCCTGGGCTGCGGCCTGGTGGAGCCCGGGCAGCAATTGTGTCCGGGCGGTGGACCTTTTTCGGGCCTTGGACCTTTGGATCTGGAGGTTGGTCTTCCCACTGGAAATGCTCCATCTTCACCAACACACAAAAGTGTTTCTCCATCGGCCTCTTCGATCAATCAGTGCAAAAGCAAAAAAAAAAGCCGAAACGGATAACTTCGGTCCTATACCCGGACGAGTGGAATCTCTGCAAGAAATTGCGAAAAATGATGTCTTGGTCGCCTTATCACTCTAATCTTGATACCTAAACCTAATCCAAGAAAAGAAACACAAAGGCAAAGCTATTTTCCTTTTCATGCTCATGTTCATGCTTATCTTTTTGATCTCTAGTCCATCTCCCGTTCCTGTTTCTTTTCTAAGCGCGATTTGGAAAATATCCCAAGGCGGATACTACTACTATACTAATGGTATGGAAAACACAACCAAAGCGTTACTTGTGGTACGTAAGCCTATACAATCCTATACTTTTAGCTGTTTTTTTGTCTCAATCTTTTTCTATTTTTTTTTTTTTTTTGCTGAAAGTTCTCTTGCGATTAGCGCTTGTGAATAGCTATTGCCGGGAACCATCCACTCTTTAGATTGTATATACTAGGACAGTATTTCACTCACTCTGTTATAAAGAGCTCTATTGCAGATTGGCCGATATCGGAGCACACAGATCCAGTAATTAACCATGATTAAATATTCGCCCCATTGGATTGAGATTGAGACATGCTCTACAGTTAGACTAAATATTGAAACACAGAGAACGAAATTTCAAATTTCTCCCAAAGTAGGCTTTTCACACCAGAGATGGGATCGGATGGGATGGTCTGGTCTGCCCCGACGACTGATCCCCAAAACGCCTGGAAGGAAATGTCTTTAGAGTGAGACTTATCACGCATTACATTAGCAGAATCTGCCGTCATTGCTTCACTTACATCATGGTGGGGCAGAGATCTCTTCCCGCATGTACACCAGCTTAGCATCGTCCAATGTGAAAGCCAAAATAAAGAAATATGGTGGGGGTGGTTTGGAGATGGCGATTCCTGGGGGCTTCACAAGCTGTGGTGCCTGGCGCCAGACACAAGACAAAAATGCAATGAAAAATATACAACAACCCTGAACACTGTCCAAATGCCTGGCTAATCCTCCTGCAAAACGCAAAACGCAAAACGGAGAAGGCGGTAGATCGAACAAGATAGAACCAGGCTTCTTGTCATCAAAGTGCTTGCCTTTTCGTACCGCACACAATATATTATCTCATGGAACAAAGAACACCCGTATTACAAAATATTGGTCTTTGACAAGGTGATACAGACAGATTGGGCACATGTCGGAACATATAGGCCCAGGGCAAGTGGCGTTTGTTAAATTACCTACCGTTCCAACCCGGAATCAGAGTCTATCGGATTGAAAAAAAATACTGTCCTAAGGCTATGGCTATGTGCTCGTGCTCGCCCTTCTGGATCGCATCTGGATGGAGGATGAAAAAACCAGCTGCTGCGTTTTATTTCAAGAGATGGATCTTAATCTCGATATGCCTCGAACGATCCCTGCCGGTTTCTCTAAGAATCAAGCGGCATGTCAAATCCATTTTATGCTGGTAAATCAGTTTCACTTTGTGCTTCAACAGTTGCAGATCTGGAAAGACCAATTTGCCATCTTCTTGGCTTTTTGACCTTCAACCAAGCCATTTTAGGATGGTCTGATTGTCTGTTTTTGCCCTGTTTTTGTCGGTTCTTTGGACAATTCTGGGGGTCCCTGCACGCACATCATCTTCATCATCTCCATCATCTCCATCCTGGCAGATGGAAAACGGCCAACGAACGAACGAACGAGGGAGAAGCGAGAGAAGCGTGAAGCGTGAAGCATGGCCCTTTTGGAGCTTCCCGCATCTAATCTCTATGAACAAGCAAAAAGCCAGACATGTAGCTCTGCATTTTCTTCTACTTCTTAAACACATGTATATATACCTTAATTATCCATCCCAGACTGCTTCTCTTTTAACTTTTCCTTCTTTTGAGCTAGTGCCCAGAAACCACCACTACGACGAGTATAAACCATAAGTACATTAGCTCCATTAGTTAGCTCGCCCAGAGAATCTAGTCCCACTCAACAATTTCATCTACTACAAATGTATACTTGAGCTTTCTGTATTTCTTTTTGCTACCTTTGAAAGAAACGACTTTATCCTTTAAAACAATCACTGAAGGAATCCAAAAAATATAAAAACCCCAGCAAGAACTATAATATGAGCTCTTTTTCACAGGCTCTTGGCTTCTCCAGACTCCATTCGGGGAACAAAGACAAACTCGCCGCCCCCAATCAAAAGCTCCAGACGGATCAGACTGGGCTTGCTTCCTCCGAATCTCCATCGCGGCTCATCCTCGAAAACATCACAAACGGTGAATCCGGAACAATCAGACCAAAAACGAGTATAAGCATATTGAGGACAAACAGCAGCGCAAGTCTCTCTTCTCCTCGTATCTTTCAGCAAACTCAACCACCCCCACAAACATCTTCTTCTCCATCTTTTCCTCTTCCTCTTCCCCAAAGTCCTACCGTGATGAGATTTCGGGCGAGTGTTAGCGACCGTTCTCCCATCTCTCCCAAACAGCAATCCGATGCATCACCAGATACTCAATCTGAGACCCTTCCCATCGACAAGAAACACTTACAGAGAAGACCACAACCAATTGCCGAACCCACTGCGACCTCATGGAGAAGATCCCAAAAGCAGCCATCGGTGACTAGCGTAGTCTCATCATCCTCATCTCTCAGCACGGTCACCGGTGGCCGCATGAGCTTTTCAAGTGCAACATCGATGAGAGACCCACTGCGCGACTCCCCAACCTCCGATGTCTCAACTATAATGTCCAAGGGCGACTCGAGTTACAGCGACTCTTTCGAAGATTACGATTACAACCCTTTCGATTATGCAAATCATGATAACACGTTCTTAAGCAGGGGTCTTCAAGAGAAAAAATTAGCTTCTGAACCCAATACTGCACTCAAAGAGCTAAATCGGAAACACGAACCACATAAAGATGCCTGGAGCAACTACTACAAGTTTTGGAAAAGAAGTAGGCTCTCCGATTGTATCGTCTATGCAAAGACGCGGAGAGAAGCCTGGTTACAATTTGTAAGAACTTACAAGCCTGGGAATGACCCTGGTATTATGTCATTATGGTCCATCATGGGATTGCTTTATTTGCAAAAAGGACAAACTATAGTGAATCCAGAGATGCGAAATTTCATTCAGAGAAATCGCGAACGACAGAAAAAAGGCCTAACATCGGAAAACATTGCAATTCTGGACTTGGAAGGAATCCTTCGATCACCTCTTAGTTGGCAATTGGCAATGGACTATCCCGATACCGTTGTATATGGATATCAACTCTCATCTCATGATTTCGGTGGTGGACCATCCAATTTTATTCCATTTACTGGTAAATCTTTTACAGAATTGCCTTTCAAAAACGAGTTTTTCAATTCCGTCACTTCAAGAGCACTTTGGTATCTTTTGAAAAAAGATGATTGGGAAAAGACAATGCAAGACATTCACAGAATTTTAAAACCTGGGGGCTACGTTGAGCTTTTGGTCTCGGACCTCGACATGCTAAATCCAGACGACTCGGATCTTCCTTGGATAGAAGCCCTGGTTAACAAAGCCATGGTACCGAGAGGAATCGACCAATATCCTTCCAAAAGTATAGTCAAACATCTTCAAAAAGTGGGCTTTGTCAACATCCACAAGGCCGTGGTTCTACTTCCACGGGCCTCAAACGTGGGCGGAACGGCCTCCTACGTCACGGACTTTTTATTACAGTACTACTGGTTACAATTGGCAAATCTATACGGTGATACGTTTCTAAAGGACCCAGAGGCCATTGAACAATTTAGAAACTACTGCTTGAATGTGTCTATGGTCACAATCGATAATGAAAAAGACGGCTCGAAAACCCAGCATAGCCGCAAACATGCCCCAAACCAATATACCACATTTGTATATGCTCAAAAGCCACTGAACCCATAGTTCTCAAAAAAAAAAAAAAAGGAATGAATATATAGGACTTTTGTTATGTTATTTAGTTGTAAACAAGCTGGTGCTTTCACAGGTCAACTTCAACTTTAAACAGCCCAACTGCCACCTCATCACCACATCATCTATAATTGTGAGCTTCTCTTCTCTTCACACACATACACACGTACACTTCACCCCCTACCTATATAGCCACACCATGAGAAAAGTCGATCTACGCCAGGCCCTGGTGCTTCTGGCCGGATTGGTTTTGTCGGTGATAGCATCCAGCAATGTGAACATCCAATTGCAGGCAAATTGGAAAACAGTGCCTTTTGAGCTGTCGCTTTTGTAAGTACCAGTACCAGTACAAGTTTTCCAACCACTGTGGATTTACAAACACTAATACCTTTCTTTTCTCCTTTTGTTGAAAGAGAGGCTGTTGCTCGAGAAAACGAAGCTGCCTATTTCCCCCTGTTGAAACAGTATATCACATCGTTCAAGACGGTTGTGAAAACAGAGGATGATGAAGAGGATGAGGAAGATGCCGACATTGATATTGACATTGACAACTCAGCAACTCTTACAAGCCAAGATTTCTACAACAAGGCCAAAACTTTCCTACTGGACAATGGATATCTTTCTCCCTTGCAATGGGATTTGGTCACTTTAAGCCTATCCTCCCATTACGAATCCCCCAAAATACAGGCACATTACCAGTACTACACCCAATATGTACTTCCACAAGTGGAATCATCAAAGTACAAAAGATACATGGATGGCCAATGTCCTGATGGCGTTAATTCTTGGTTGTTATATGGGAATACCATTTATTGTAAACCTGATGACGCATTTGCACTAATGACCACTGGAAGTTCTAAAACCAAAGATGACATTATGCAACTGGATGAAAACAGAATTTATGGGTCCGATAATACAGCAGCACCCTTGGCCATTATCTATGGAAATATACAGAATGAAGATTTTAAACTGTGGATCAAATACCTGAGCGAATCAGCAGATGCCGGGAAACTACGGTACGTTCTGAGATACTTGCCCGCGAATCAAGACGAAAAGAAAGAATTGCTCAGTGGTTATGGAGTAGCATTGAATTTGAAGAGAACAGATTATCTCGTAATCGATGACAGAGGAGAAGAGGAATCCTTGGGAGAACAACACCCGGATCAAGAAATTATCAGTGTATCTGGTGCCACATCCTTTTTGGATGAACACTACTCGGAAATCGAAACAGTTTCAAAAGCAGAGTTGAGTCTGCTTGATCTAAAGGCATCGACTTTTCTGATGGATGGATCCGAGGACAGTTCACCACTCTCAAAATTGGAAAAACTGGTTAAGCTAACTTCTCATCTACCACAGTATCTACCTGTTTTAAAAGATCTGGCCGTGGATGAAAAACTCGTGAATGAAATCAAAGATAACCAAAAACTCGGATTAAAACCAGGCTCATCACAGATTTTCGTCAATGGCATAGTCACCACTGCAGGACAGGACACAATTTTAGATTTTTTTGAACTATTCAAAAAGGAATCCGATCTTATTGAAAAAACGGCAAAACTTGGTTTGTCACAGAAACAAGCATCTGATCTTTTGAAAAGTGGTATTGGGGACACTGCAAGCACAATGACTGATGACCCCAGATATATCGTTGAAGATGAAACCTCTAACGATGTCATTTGGTTTAACGATGTTTCTGTAGACAAGGCCTATTCCAAATTTGAAAATGATCGATCTGTTTTAAGTGATCAACTCCCAAATGGACAATTCTACCCAATCAGGGAAAATATCCATTCATATGTATTTGCTCTTGATTTGACCGATTCAGAACATTTACAACTTCTTCAAGGAATATCCTCTTTTGTCATTGGGAACAAGGTCCCTCTACAAATCGGCATCGTTCCTCTAGATGTTTCTGCAGATTCACGACGTAGAGGTAAGTATTTCTATCATCTTTTCAGCAATAACCTTGCTGGAGAAAAATTGGCCGCTTTTGCAAGCAGATTGATGAATTCAAAAGGCACTGCTGAGGATGATGATGCCGTTTTGAAAAGGTTTACAAGAATCCACAAGGTCCCACGTTATACATCTGATGGTGATAACGAGGTTGTTGAATCACTATGGAAATCATCACGGAAATGGTTAAAGAGACTTCAAATCGACACGGGGAAAGTTGTGATCAATGGAATTATAGTGGATCTCGACCGAAGATGGCCTTATCTAGCTGGTGGAATCATTTCTTCGGATAACAAAAGATTACACCAGGCATACCTTAAGGACGAACTATCCGATGATGATGATGTACCTTTAAAAGACTTTTTGTTGAAAAATGCTCAGCTAAGAAGGAATACCATTGTGATTCCTGAAGATCCCACAGAGTTGGTTTTCGTCTCTGTAAAAAAGGCCGACTTGGCCCATAGCGTTGAGTACATTTCAAAAGGAACAGAGGATGAGGCATATTTGTCCCTTTGGTTGATTGGAGATTTTGGATCTCAAGGTACATTGAAACAACTGGTTCAAACCCTGAGGTTCATTGTTAATTCGGGATCAAAGGGAGAGAATGTCAAGTACAGATTTGTTCAAACCACAAACAACAAGAATGGAATAAAGGTGCTTTCCAAACTTCAGGAAGCGTTTGCCAATGACTTGCTCACTGAGGAATTTGTAATGAATATTGAAAATGCTAAGTTTGAAACTTCCAATACTGCATCGCCTGCTTCTCCCACATTCCTTCAGGAAAACAAGATTAAAGAAGATGGCATTACGATCATACTCGGAAGTAGAAAGATCACACTTTCAGAAGATGATGTTTTCCAACCCGAAGACCTTGAATTGTTGTTTGATCATGAGTATGAAGAGAGAATTGCACCAATTATAAAATTCCTACGCGAAAATGAAGTTTCATATCCCGATTCTTTCCCCCATGACACCTTTGATTGGTACGACCAACTTGTTCAGCTCCTAATTTCCTCAAGCCAAGCGGAGAATGATTTCTTTGGAATTGCTCCTAATCGCGCTAGAATCCATTTACCAGAGTTTAAAACAGAATTGTCTGCGATCACTCTTAATGGCGAGGGCAAGAAGAGTCCAATTGAAATCACAGCAATTATTGATCCTCTAAGTGAGAGTGCTCAGCAACTTGCGCCAATTCTATATGCTCTGTCAAACCTGGCTACAATCTCAGTAAAGATTATTTTGAATCCGGTGCTTGAGCTTAGTGAGGTTCCAGTGAAGAGGTTTTATCAAGGAGTTTACACCACAAAATCAGGAAAGTTGATTGAATTCAACAAAATCACTGGAGCCCCCGTGTATCCTTCTTTGGCCAGCTTTGATGTCCCTGATGAAACACTTCTTAGTTTGGACATGGTTGTTCCACCAGCTTGGATTGCCATGCCTGTTGAGAGTGTTCACGATCTAGACAACATTATCCTTCCCAAGTCCAAACATTTGGTTATAAATGGCCTCTACGAGTTGAAGAATATTCTAATTGAAGGACATGCTTTCGATATTAATGCTAAATCGGCTAGTGGTTATGTCCAACCACCAAGGGGCCTGGCCGTTGAAGTAACTGATGGCGAGGGGGAAAAACTCACAAAGAAAGATACAAGTGTAATGACCAACTTAGGCTATATTCAATTACAGGCGAATCCGGGGTTGTACAAGTTTAAGGTCAAACAAGGGAGGTCTAAAGACCTGTACAAGATTATTTCTTGCTCACAGCATGTCGAAGCCATTGAGGATGAAGGCGATCCCAGTACTGTGAACAGCGATGAAACAGCCGATATATTTGTCACAGAGCTTAATGGGGTTACTGTTTATCCCAAATTTGTGAAGCGCCCTGGTAAGGAGAACGAACGTTTGATGGAGGAAGATCCAAGTGCGCATGGTGGTCGCAAAAAAGGTTTGCTTTCTGGATGGTTCAAGACGGAGGAAGAGGAGAAACCAAAGCAGGCAGATATCAACATTTTCTCAGTAGCAAGTGGACATTTGTACGAGCGATTTTTGGGAATCATGACCTCTAGTGTTAAACGTCATACTGCTCCTGAACACACTGTCAAGTTTTGGTTCATTGAGAACTTTTTGTCTCCAAAATTCAAAGAATTCTTGCCATACTTGGCAGAGAAGAACGGCTTCCAGTACGAACTGGTTACTTACAATTGGCCCCGTTGGCTAAGATCCCAAAAAGAGAAACAGAGAACTATTTGGGGATACAAGATTTTATTCCTTGATGTTCTTTTCCCCCAGGATTTGGACAAGGTGATTTTTGTAGATGCGGACCAAATTGTCAGGACCGATCTGAAAGAACTCGTGGACATGGATCTTCAAGGTGCTCCATACGGTTATACCCCGATGGGCGACTCGAGAGAAGAAATGGAAGGATTTAGATTTTGGAAACAAGGATACTGGAAGAGTTTCCTTGGGAACAGTTACAAGTACCATATTAGTGCTCTTTATGTAGTGGACTTGATCAGGTTCCGCAAAATGGGCGCTGGAGACAGACTTCGCCAACATTATCAATCACTCAGTGCAGACCCCAATTCACTGAGCAATCTGGATCAAGATTTACCAAACAATTTACAAAAAGAAATCCCCATTTTCTCACTGCCGGATGATTGGCTTTGGTGCGAAACATGGTGCAGCGATGAAAGCTTGAAAACTGCAAAGACCATCGACCTTTGCAATAATCCACTCACCAAGGAGCCAAAGCTCGACAGGGCAAGGAGACAGGTGGCAGAGTGGACGGAATACGACGATGAGATTGCGGCATTGAGCGAACAAGTCCAGGATGAGAAACGGAGAAACAGAACGGAAAGCACAAAGCTGGAAGAGAGCTCTCAGGCAGAAAAGCCTGGACACGATGAATTGTGATTCCATATGTTAGTTTGTTAATAGAGACAGATCAGAATAGCTAGATTTCTGGGGTTACCCGAACATGGACCTGTATCGCGATGCGGAGGGAAATCGTCTTGGGTCATATATCTCTATCTCTTGCTTTCCCACGTAAAGACGTTCCGATTAGACATGGCTTTGCGGTATCATCGTATAGGTAGGAACGGTTCGTTGATAACCAGAGCCCGGCTGGCCAGAAGCGTTTTCCATGACCCCTGGTATTCCATGAGCAAAGCTGTCTCGGCAAATGACGGTTTGGTGGTACCTTTGCAGTCCCGGAACTTCTCAAGGGCCAGCCCTCTTTTCAAAGGTGCCAAGGATGAAAACGACAAAGTACGGAATACTCCAGAGGATTCGGAAGGCAATCTAGATCGAACATCATATTCTCTGTGGACAAAGGGAGAGAAGGATAAAGAGCTAGAGAAGGAAGAGCAATCGCATGCTTCATATCGGTTCGTGCAAGGCAGGGAGAAGCGTGCAAAGGAAGAGGTCGATCTTGAAACACACAAACGAGCTTACAAATTTGAGAACTTTGTTTATTCGGACAGAGTGTTATCAGATAAATCTCTGTTGAAGTATCAGTTACAAGCCGATGAACAGTTTCTAACTGCAAACAAGTTCAAACCCCCTAACAATCAGCCAGTATCACCTCCACCAAATGACTACTCTTTTCAAATGCCAAATATCAGTCCCAGGTTGCGGTCTGAACCGAGTGATAATAGCAGGAGCACGAGACATCGATCAATCTCCAGCGACCGAATGCATTGGAACGAAGAACCCCAGGAAACGACGACGGCTCAGCAACCTCCAACGGTATCCTATGTGCCGAATCCACGAGAGCTGAAACGATACTTAGATCGGTATGTAGTGGGTCAGGAAAAGGCAAAGAAAATCATGTCAGTCGCTGTTTACAACCATTACATTCGTCTACAAGAGAATTCACGGCGGGAGTTGGAAAGAAACGAGAGACGGTCTGCGCTGTCCGAAGAACACAATGCTAACGAGACGACAGCAATGAATCTGGATGATTTCGGTGCAGTTGGCCCATTGGCAAAGAACTATTTCCCACGGAATAATAACCAGCTACCCAAACCTTCAGCCCAGCAGCAAGATAGGGTGCCATTTTCCGAGAAATGGAGAAGAGAGCAAGAGGAGGACGAAGATGATGTACCTGTTTTAGAAAAATCAAATGTGCTTCTGTTGGGTCCTAGCGGTAGTGGGAAAACTCTAGTTGCCCAAACCTTGGCAAAAGTCCTTGGTGTGCCGTTTTCAATAACAGATTGTACTTCTTTAACGCAAGCAGGATACATTGGTGAGGATGTCGATGTCTGTATTCAAAGACTTCTTCATGCAGCGGATTACGATGTTCAAAAGGCAGAACAAGGGATAGTTGTTCTCGATGAGGTGGATAAGCTAGCAAAACGTACCAATACAAGAGATGGACGAGACGTTGCCGGTGAAGGAGTTCAACAGTCTTTGTTAAAGATGATTGAAGGATCTGTGGTTTCCGTCACAGCAAAGCCAGAAAACAGATCTTCTGGCTCCGGCAATTCCAATGGCAATGATCCGTTCAATCCTCGACGGCTTACGCTTCCTACTGAAAAAAGCGATTCCTATGCAGTCGATACCTCAAACATACTATTTGTATTTATGGGTGCGTTTGTCGGTCTGGACCGAATCATAGCAGACCGGAATGCGAAAGGTGGGTTTGGCTTTGGCGTGCAATTAGAAGATACCAAGGAAGATGAATCTGTGGGGATGAGAGGAAGCGGTGGGAATACCAATGGACCTATATCGGTGGTACTGGATAGTGGTCGAAAAGTGTCTGCACTTGATCTTGTCGGTCCAGCCGATTTGATGAGCTATGGAATGATTCCCGAATTTGTTGGCCGAATCCCAGTGATTACGAACCTGGACGCTTTAACTAAAGAGGACCTGGTGCGGATTATTGTGGAGCCGAAGAACGCTATTTTAAAGCAATATGTGCACTCTTTTAAACGATTTGGAGTGAGACTAGCGTTTACACAACCTGCGATTGAGGAGATTGCGGATCTTGCACTAAAAGAAGGCACTGGTGCGCGTGGTATTCGAGGAATAATGGAGCGGCTTTTACTGACTGTGAACTTCGATTGTCCTGATTCAAGTGTCCAGTTTGTGTTGATTGATTCGAGCACAGTAAAGAACCTCAAGGAGCTGATTGGAGACGAATCAAACAGTCCAAAATACTATTCTAGAGGTGAGCGGTACAAGTTTATAGATGAGGCAGGTGTTGAAGACCCCAAACTTGCTTCGTTGCTTGAAAGTGAATTGATATCAGGAAGCACGGCTACAAAAAGCCGTGATGAGCAACAGGAACTGCAGCATATAAACGGCAATGGGAAGATGGCCGTTTCTGGCTAAATAGGGTAGAATTAAGAACCGTATAGTATCAGGACACTCATTCTGTACTTTATACATAAACAATGGGAGAGCATCATATTTACGTTTTGCAATCATGTATCATTTTTTATTTTATTTTTTTTTAAAAAAAGTGTCAAACTAGATCCATCTAATTAATTCTTGGATTGTGTTCTTCTTCCTTTTTCAACAGTCTCAGCTACTCATTACAGGCAACTACTTTAGGCAGATTCAGAAGCAATCTTCTCGGCCTTTGCAATGGCATCCTCGATACCGCCAACCATGTAGAAAGCGTTTTCTGGCAAGTTGTCATGCTTTCCGTCCAGAATCTCCTTGAATGATCGGATGGTGTCCTTCAATCTAACGAGTCTACCCTCAATACCAGTGAAAACCTCGGCGACGGCAAATGGCTGGGACAAGAAACGCTGGATCTTACGAGCACGTTCGACAGTCAACTTGTCAGATTCGGACAATTCATCCATACCCAAAATGGCAATGATATCCTGAAGAGACTTGTAGGCCTGGAGGGTCTGCTGGACCTTGGAGGCAACATCGTAGTGCTCCTGGCCGACAACAGCAGCGTCCAAAAGACGGGACTTGGAGTCGAGAGGATCGACGGCTGGGTAGATACCCAACTCGGAGATACCACGGGACAACACGGTAGTGGCATCCAAATGGGCGAAAGTGGTGGCTGGAGCAGGATCTGTCAAATCGTCAGCTGGCACGTAGACGGCCTGGACTGAGGTGACGGAACCCTTCTTGGTGGTTGTGATACGTTCCTGGAGCAGA
>JAKTTT010000052.1:0-143680 GCA_030581615.1 Alloascoidea africana | reverse complement strand
TTTGTATTTCACAACTTCTTTCTTTGATGTATGGGAATAGTAATTACTGCTATTGTCTTAACTATTAGTTTATCTGAATTAATTTAACAAAGCTTCAGTGTTTTACTGTAATTCATGGTGTATGTTGCTTTCTCTTGACGTGTCTTTTTTTCATGTTTTCCCGAAAAACAAATTGTCACCACATAAGCCAAACCTTCAAGCTTCCATTTAGCGCTACTGTTCCTAATATCTATTGATAATTCCCAGGAGAAGCTCGAACTAATGCTCTAGAGGTAGAAAATTTGCCTTCCATCACGGGAAACTTTAGGGAAGTGTAGTTTGGTTATTGCCTCTGTTCTAGAAACACCGTCAAGCAATGCATATAAAAGTCTGGAGTTACAAAGATTTTCTTTTACCACTCTTTCTTTGTTCATTGAAATACTTTTCGGAAATTAGATATTCAAATCAATAATCTTTGACAGTTGATCAAGAAGAAACATGACCGTTCAAGCTCACGTTTCATGGCTTGCGCTATGGTTCTTTCATCTCTCTTAGAAATTGGAACCACAACGCAAGTCATGAAACATGAGCTTGAAAGCACAACGTTTTTCCTGATCAACTTGCAAAGATTATTGATTTGAATATCAAATTTCTGAGCTTTAATTCATATTCTGACTGAGGCTAAGCCTAGCATTATCCTGATAATCTAGTATCCATCCAAATTTTGATTGTTTCAGAAGGAATGGTAAGAAACAAGGAGACTTGATGGTTCTTCATTTTATTAAAATCTTTTGCCTCGGTAATATAAGACCCAAAACTAATCTAAATTCTTTCCTTTACCACTTATGCCACTGTAGATACTCTTTCAGAGGCATAAGTGGTGAAGGAAAGAATTTAAGGTCTGTCCCGTTGGCTAAAGATCAGTTTGTGAAAAAACAAATATGCCGAGTGTACTCCGCTCTCGTCACACAGAACGTTCAGAAGCACTTGCTTAACAGCTCTCAAGAGCTGATAAGGTTGTGCTTAAATTCATTCTTGATAGACACTTGCTTAACACCTCTCAAAAGCTGAAAAGTCTATCAAAAATGAATTTAAGCACAACCTTATCAGCTCTTGAGAGCTGTTAAGCAAGTGTTTCTGAATGTTCTGTGTGACGAGAGCGGAGTTGCCGATTCGGATAAATCCTTAGACTGCCCGAGAACTCCAGTGACAAATCTCTAGAATTCAGAAAACCAGTTTACTCTTTTCTCAGTTTTAGATTATTCTTTTTCTGAGCAACAAGGTATGAGTAACCCACGAGTTTAGTCCAAACGGAGACAATGATTCATATATATTTGACCCGACGCAAATGCTATGAGCATGGCAGATGGAGACAATGAAACAGCTTTTTAAGTGCCTTTCCCGAATAATGTGACAGCTTGGTCATTTTGTTGGTTAAACAGAAGAGAGGAGAGAGAATCCCAGATTTCAATAAGTACAACACCAATTCGTAGCTCAAAAGTATCATTGAGTACCATTGGAACAGCAATGAATTTAAGCGTTCTGCATCTTTCAGCACTTTCTAGAGATATTATACTCCGTTTCTTCTGCTAACGATTCGGCTCTCCTAGTTGATAATCCAAGAAAACCCTTCAAGAAATGAATCGTTTCTTGATCTAGTTTAAATGTTTGAAACATTGTCATTGCATAAATGGCCATCTAGTTTAGGTCTGGCAAAACTATCTAGGACTAGGAAACGTGTAATAGGAACAACTAACAAGTTGTAATATTGTAATCAATAGTTAACACTAAGGCTGTAGAACCTGAGAAGATATTTATGGCTTCAAGAACACACCTCTTGATGTCTAAAACAGAATAAAAATGATAATGGAAAAAACATCTTTGCTACTTTTTCTTTGAAGCTATAACGGTTTTCTAAATAGTTGTTCTGGATAACATTTTAGCTCTGTTTTTAATGTCTGCGATAGATTTTCTCCATTACTAGGACCAACTGGCAGAATGTCAAATGTCCACAGAACGTGACTCTCTGGGTGTGTGGGTGTATTCATTTGACTCTCTACTCTCCACTCCCCACTGACTCTACAAGGTGCTTGGACTGTTGAGATTAGCAGTCTGCTGTATACCCATATATCACCGTTTTCTCTCCTTTTCTGTTTATATATATATTTTTATTATTTCATTCTTACATTTTCTCTTTGGTTTGCATATAATTTACTAATTCCAAAAAAAAGACAAAAAATGGCACAAGACGACAGGTATGTGTCTCTCCTACAGAGCGGCTTGATGTGTGAAACGAATACTAACATTTTTGGTTTTCTAATGGTTACTATAGACGTAGAAGGCAAGGAAGCAAACCCGATAATAACATAAACGCCAATACAAAGACCCAAGGGAGCCAATCCAATAGGACAGTAACTACCTCCTCATCGACATCCGCGGCTGCATCTTCTACTTCAGCGGTTTCGACAATCACACCTTCCGGAACATCTCATTCTCGTACAAACTCTGCAGCCTACTCTAGCACATCCCATCCAACAATCAAAACGTACTCGGCAGTAAACAACTTTAATCGAGATGAGGTAATGCACTATTTGAACGAGTCCTACAACCACTATGTTCAACAGTCGAAACAGCCCAACACAGAGGTCTACGTTTACAAGAACCACTCTGGTGGATGGAGCAGCGCCTCTTCTGGAGGCTACCACGGCAAAAGAAAGCAAAGCGGCGGGTTGAGCAGCAAAAGCGGAGGAGGCACCAACTCTGGGGTGGACGTCAAGTTTGATGTTTTGGGGGAAATCAACAGATCTCTGTGATTATTTCGCTAACTTAGTATTCAATCTACAATGCTTTGTGTTAGTATTTGTGCTACGATTACGCAGCGTGCTGTAATATACACAGGACAACTTTGACCACGTCAACATCCACTGCAAATTCCGGGTAACTATCTGTAATAGGTGTTGCTTTTCTCGTACTAAACTTCGCAAAACAACTTACTTTTCCTTCAATCTTTACCAAATTCCTCTCCTTTAAGATCAGCCATGAGCGGAAGTATGTATATGTTCTTGTATTACTCCGGGGTTGTGAGAGGCTATTGCTTCAAGGGTTTGCCTGGAGTTTTCAGTGCGCTGTTCGGTTGGCGCTGAAGGCTACTACTTGAAACCTGAAAGCCACGTCAGTTGAGAGCTTTGGAAGTTTTATGTCTCAACAACTTCAGCAAACAAAGCCATGTAGTTCTAACCACTGTTTCTTGTACAGTTCAAGTCTTGGATCTTGTAAAGCCTTTCACTTCTTATCTGCCGGAAGTGATTGCGCCTGAACGCAAGGTCGCTTTTAACCAAAGGCTGATGTGGACTGGTGTCACTTTACTCATATTTCTCGTCATGAGCGAGATCCCTCTATATGGCATTGCCTCATCAGATAGCTCGGATCCTTTATTCTGGTTACGTATGATGCTGGCAAGTAATAGAGGCACCCTGATGGAATTGGGCGTGACGCCAATTATCTCATCCGGGATGGTTTTCCAACTGCTCAGCGGAACGCAAATCATCTCTGTTAATATGGAACTCAAGGCTGACCGAGAATTATTTCAAACAGCCCAGAAGCTGTTTGCCGTTATCCTGTCACTGGGGCAGGCAACTGTCTATGTGATGACAGGCATGTATGGACCCACAAGCGATCTTGGAATTGGTCTCTGCTTGCTCTTGATTCTTCAACTGGTTTTTGCGTCTCTTATTGTCATCTTGCTGGACGAGCTGTTACAGAAAGGTTATGGTTTGGGCTCTGGAATCTCTCTTTTCACAGCTACAAACATCTGCGAACAGCTCTTCTGGAAGGCATTTGCTCCTACGACTGTCAATACCGGAAAGGGATACGAATTTGAAGGTGCGATCGTCGCTGCTGTCCACCTATTGGCAACCAAGAGGGATAAGAAGAGAGCGTTGGTCGAGGCTTTCTACAGACAAAACCTCCCCAATCTTTTCCAGGTTTTTGTCACTGTTCTAGTGTTTTTCGTTGTTGTTTACCTTCAAGGCTTCAGAGTTGAACTTCCAGTGAAATCTACCAGACAGAGAGGACCATATGGCTTGTACCCAATTCGTCTTTTCTACACCAGCAATATGCCCATCATGCTCCAGTCGGCCTTGACTTCAAATGTTTTCATCATCTCTCAAATGCTCTTTTCCAAGTTTCCCTCGAATCCAATCATCAAGTTACTTGGTGTTTGGGAAACGAAGCCAGGTTCTAGTCAGCTTTCAGCAGTCAACGGTATTGCTTACTACATTCAACCGCCATCTAACCTCACTGAGGCACTGTTAGATCCTATCAAAACTGTTGTTTACGTCCTGTTTGTCCTCAGCGCTTGTGCTGTTTTCTCAAAGACTTGGATTGAAATCTCTGGCTCTTCTCCAAGAGATGTTGCCAAACAATTCAAGAGCCAGGGACTCGTTATTGCAGGATATCGTGAGACTTCCGTATACCGAGAATTGAACCGGATCATCCCTACAGCTGCTGCCTTTGGTGGTGCTGTCATTGGCGGCCTCTCGGTCGTTTGCGATCTTGCTGGAACTTTGGGTAGTGGTACTGGTATTCTCTTGGCTGCAACGACAATTTATGGATACTATGAGACTGCAGTCAAGGAGGGACAATTTGGAAAGACTAGTGATCTAGTTTCATTTTAAAGACCAGAAAAACCAGGTCAGGTATGGCACAACATGTATAACTGAGCTGGCCATCTAGCCTGCCTGACTTATACAAATAGCAATAATATATACTGTATGGAGGCTTGTTCTAAAAGACGAGGAGTTATTCCTCTACCTTTGCACTGGATTAATTCCCTTGATATACCCCATTATCCAATTTATTCTAACATATCCTCTCCTATTCAGGTATAGGTCTTACAAAACTCAATCTGTAAACTGTCTGTTCGTTTTACAGAACGAGATGATCCCTAAAGTTACACTCAACACTTCAAGAGGAGGCTGCATTTTTTTTTTAATCATTCTTCTAAAAAATGAAGGCAAGTAATATATATTGATTGTGTGCTGCACATTAATCCCGAGTGCGTGTATTTATCTATGGCTTTCTTCCAGCACCTAGTACGAAGCTTACTTTTTCCTGGTACAAAGTTTCTCCGTCTTTGCCAACCATAGATGGCAGTTCGCGGATTTCCTTTTCCGAGCGATGTGAGCCATGGATAGCAAAGAATTTCATCGGGACCCAGAGGTATCCGCTCATACATTTGTAAACCTGGATATCTGTAAGCCCGGCATTTTGCAACGTGCCCTTAATCTGGTCCAGTGTCATACCGCCTTTGTGTGGAACGGCATGGCCATGGTTTTTATCGTGGTGTTTGAACTCTGAGTCGTTGAAACTCAAAATCTTTCCAGGGTACAAGTTCAAAAAGTCAACTATGATAGCGTAGGAATTGTTATCGGGCTTGAGGTGATCCGCAAGGCTCTTTGTTGTGGTGTCAATGTCCTCAAGATGGTGGTAGGCCATTGAGACCACTGCAACATCAAAAGCCTTTGCTTTTACCACATCTGGAATATCCGCCTCGGAGCTAGGATCGGTTATATCAACGTTGTAGGCTTGCATTTTGTCCTCCAGTTTCAAATCTTCAGCAACCTGTTTGAAAGAGTTGATCATATTGATAGAAATGTCAACACCAACTGCTTTCTTAACTCTGGGTGCAAGATACTTTGTGATTCCTGCAGATCCACAGGCAAAGTCTAGAACAAGCGAGTTTTCATTGAACAAGGAAGATGATAAATTGTCGGTGGAGACCAAGTCTGGTTGGATGTCGTTGTATCCTGGCACTTCAGGTTTCCCGTAGACCAAATCTTGGAAAACACTGGCGTTATCAGGGTTTGTAGGATCAAAAGACAGAATTGCCCTAGAGATGGCGATATTTAGGGCCCTAACATTGGGGTTCTCGTTATATGTCTTGACTTTGTCCTCGGAGAATGTAGCTTTGTTAGCCTCTTTGACATCTGTTGGAATTTCAGTCATGGCGATCTGTGTTAAGGTAGAAAGATGGGTGGAGAGTGGATTGATTGAAGAAGAGTGGGGTGGTGGACCTTAAGTACTTTTCAGTTACCAAGTGCTGACTCTTCGGGCAATTGCCACATGGCACACGGACACATATGCACTATACATGGAGTAATAGATTATTGTGGAATAAATAAATGAATAGAGCTGTTTCTATCCTCGCTTCTGTCTGGAAAGTCCTGATTCCGGGGTTATCGGGAGGGTGGGGTCGATCGGAGACAGCCTAGGCTCCATCTGTGGCTTGACCCCAGGCACCAGCCACTCAGCCACTTGAAATGAAGCATAAGGCATCTTCCACTCTGCTCGCTTTCAGTGAAGAGGCCCGGGTTTGATGGTTTAAACTATGATATCCACCAATAAAGAAAAACGATCCTCCTTCTGTATCCATCGGAGAATCATTACTGATTGAAGAAAAAATTAAAAAGTTGAAACGGTTGTCAAAAGGTAACAGAAAGGAAGCCCGTTCGAAAAAGGCTTCTTGAGCAAATTTGGCCTACTTGTTTGAGAGATATTATAGGTACGAAGCCTCTCTTTTACCATGCTTGTTTTCAGTGTTTGGTTAACCCACCCACAAGGTGCACATCTTGAGTGATCCGTCATTTCACTAAGGATCCTAATCTATATCCACAGGGGTGTTAGTGCTAGATGTTGGGTCACGACCCATTAATCTAGAGCTGAACCATGTATTGGGTCGTCTTCTGCGGAACTGGAGGAATAACAATGCAATCGACTTGGTGTTAATTCAGCTCTTGTATTGAAGATAGATTGTTGCAAGTCTGATAAGAAAAGATCGCCTTATCGTCCACCGAGATCTCCATTGGGAATTGGAATTGACACCCACATACATTTACTGAGATATTTGGCCATCAAGCACTAGATCTTCTTTTAATTTCCTTTTGGAACCAAGCTCAAAATGACACGTTAGAACTCATGTGTGGTGCAGTATTTTGCGGACTCAGTCATTGTCCTGGATGTCGATTGCAGTCTATTACCCAGTCTTGGTTCTATTGATTGTTGCTGAAAGAATTGCATATCTTTTCAGCACAGTAGGATTACCAGGTTTTTACGCCAAAAAATAGAACAAAACTGAATTAAACTGGCTAAAGTAGCAAGATGAAAGCCTGGATCTCTATTTTGTTGAAATCATACACCACCGTCTATGTCTCAGGTCTTGACACTCGTTGTGAGGATCCCTGTAGTAACCGAATAACCACATCCTGAGGATAATTTATACAACTGGCATCGGTTTAGGATCTGGTTAAACCGATGTTACTATAAAAGCCCCTTTTTACGTGTCGGTTTCTCTCCATTAGGTTAAAGTTTGAGATCTGAGAAATGCTTGCAAAACAAGCCCATTTTCCAAATCGTTGGGTGTGAGAATCTCCATACATAACAGCCCCTGACAATCCCAAAAGAAAAAAGAAAAATAGAAATAGAAAAGAGCTGATAATATTTGGGTTTCCGATCTTTACTTTCCGGTGTCGATGTTCCACAGAAACCAACACTCTTCGTTGCTCAAAACCAAGCTGAATCAATCGTTTTTATCCCCATTTGAAAACCCCACCTTCGCTAGCCAAGATCCCCTTACGGAACCTCTGAGACGAATGATGGTCTTCAATGACAAGACACTTGGTTTCGACCAAGCATGACAACCAGCTAGTCTCAACCATGTTAGGCAAGCAAGCTGGTTTCAAGACAGTCTCTCAAGGGAAAGTCGAGACTGATCCCTTGAGGACGGCTCATTAGGATGCGATAGTAGATGACATTGCCATTATATATAGTTAGCCACAGGCCCTGGGTTTCCAGTTCAGCTCTCTTCTCTTCATCTTTTGACAGATAAGAGTTCACGTTGCTAACACGAATACCCACAGTCTTCTAAGAACGCTCAGTAGAAAGACTTGCCCGGCACCGGCCTGTGTGTGACGTTCATAGAAGAAAGCGAGTTTAGAAAGTGAATTCACATTAATTAATAAACACGCCACAAACTAGTCAAGTAGTGGATATAAATTTGTTCTCTATACACATCTAGAATGTCTGCGCTTGATCAAGTCTACTGCAGTACGAAATCTTGGTGGGCAGTTAGTCTGTTTTTTAGTCGTATAATCCACGCGTCGTGAATCACCTTTCTGGAGATGATTGAGACAACAAGCGGTGGTGGGCCAACATAGGGCCGACCGAAACGACGATGTGGCATGGCATGATAAATCGAATGCCACAGGAGACAGCAGCTTCCAGCGACTATTATTCAAGTCGAATGCGAGTGATCCGATTTCTGGTGTTAGATCCGAGAGATAAGCTGCTTCGGGATTTGAGCAGAGTTTGCATTTTAGAATTGATGTCTCTCCTAGATCAGCACATCTGCCTCGAAGGTTGCCCAACCACTTTCCCTCAGACATTGCTTTGTCGCTGCTATAAAGGCAATCATTTTAAAAAGTCTGGAGTATTACTATGAGTGTCTAGTGTGTCCTAGACGCGTTTTTACCATTTTTTGATAGGTTTTGTATTCCTGAAGAGAGTGTGATGGCTGTGCCCATCAACCCAACCAAAAACCCTATTACGACAAGTGCAGGCTCGATGAGGAATACATGATCATGCCATCGTTAAACGACTAAACGAGAGCGACAAAGTGTCAAGTCGATATAAAACTGGCCTTCTCCTTCTTTTCCCAAACATCTCCTTTTGATATCCCATCGTTGATCTTTGATCTCTGATTCACAGTCTCGCTCCATTTCGATCAAGTAAAAAGAATACTATAGAAACTGCCGACATGTTCCAATCAAGCTACCAGATATACAGACATGTGCCCCGAACCTTCATGAGATCCTTCACAACAAAGTTGCCTACGCGACTGGGAAATTCAAGCACAAACCCTCCTGGCCGATATCTAATGCTTTCATATATGGTCATGAGTCTTACGGTACCATTTATACTCCCGTTGAAAACGACGCTCAATGAAAGACATAACTAATATCAGTTATGTTGGAATTGTTCTTTGGATGCTATTCTAAACATAGCAGTTTGGTCTAATTGAACTGCTCAGATGCAAAATGATCCATCTAATGCGAAAGCCAAGCAAAATAATGCTGGTTACTTGTACTGGTACATGTTAACCGAACCTAAAAAATGATAATATGATACGCGATGACAGTCTAGTTTCCTGTTTTTCTTTAAAAACACTCTTTGGCCAATATTCATCTTTCTCTAATTTACTTTTTTATTACCTCTAGTATCTTTATTTTTTTGAAACAATGGATCAGGATTTGTTGAAAACTTCATATTACTAGCTTTTTATTATGGGACATGTAAGACATGGACTTACAAATGGTAGAAGTTACGTAGGAAATGCATCCAGATATCAGGGAGGCAAAAATGCATTCCGTAAGTGAGATCCATATACTTGCGAATGAGCTGTGTATGCTTCTATTATTCTCTTGCTCCTTAGAGAATGTGCTTTCGAACCGCATGGGTAGCATCCAAACGCGAACTCAACAAGCGTAGTATGAACGTGTGTTTGCAACTGAACATCTGAAACGCGTATGTTCGAGTGCCTTAGCCAAGTTGCAAATGAAAGGTGTAGAGACAATTGTTGCTGGCCTATGCTGGGTTTTTTTCTGAGCATCAAACCATTGAAGCCTATGGCTTGATAGGTTTGAGTCGGTACGAATACTCCGCGCGGATGCTAAATTGGGTCCGGTCTGGAATCAGAGAATGGATTATAGACTTTATAGAGGTGTTCGTCAATTGAATGCAACTACGGCCAAATGCATTCTGAAGTTTGGTATCATGGGACTCAATATCTGATAGAGTTATCTTAACCGATGAAAGTAGCAGTAAATCCCAATCGTGATTAGGCTTCGAAAACTTGGAAGTCTAAAGAGTATCCTATAACTAAATTTCTTCGACTTAACTATGGCAACTCTATATTATGAAAAAAAAAATCTCCATAGACATCTGTGGTTACCTTGTCACCTTAGGTGGAGAGATTTATGTCATTCTGATTGTCATCTCATTCTATGGGTATTCATGAGCACAAAAAAAGTAAAATACCTGAGAAGATCGACAACCAACCTTGCGAAGAGCCGAGTTACAAGTAAATTTATGTTATCATCATGCAAAAGGGATGTCATAAGTCATTAACAAACGATTTTAGAAGCTTTTCATCTTGTAAGTGTTTTATGTTAAGTTTCATTTTTGAACAATTGAAAATAGGTTCCTATCCCTAGTCAGAAAGGTTTGGAACACTGATTGACGAAGGGGGCAAAAAACTTATCTAAACATCAAACAGTGAGTACATAATCGAGTATCTATTTTGACAATAAGAAAATGGGAACAGACGTGGACGATTAAATCACAAAGTTGTATGAAATTGTTCTCTGTAAAAGCTCGCTAAAACAATCCAACTATTTTACTTTGTGTTCGTCCATCCATTCATTTGACAAAGTAGCAATTCTTCTTGTCTACACTCTCGAATCTTTAGCATAAAAATATATCTTCATCGTTCTCTGTTTTATTTTTGGCATTATTGAAGTCAATTCCATTAGTCATGCCGTCTGATTTCTAAATCATCATTTTCAATATCTTTGCTATTTCAAAGACGTTTTTTGGGATCTTTCACTTCTTTGATATCAATCACTATTCTTTCCTATCTAGTAAATCCATTGATCATATATTTTCTTCTTAATAAAAGCACTTCCGCTAACAATCCTCTACAAGAAGATGAAAAGAAAACCAGAGTCCCAACGGCTCCCAATTCTACACATGCCTTATAATTTGTCATTCAAATGCCACTAATCTAGCCCTGCTACCCACAAAATGACCCAATCACCTATAGACCCAGTTTCCTTTTTGCTGTTTTCACTCCCCCAAGTGGCAACTAAGAGCGGCATCGACCTGACGATAAATCCTGGCGACAAGAAAGTTGACAAAAAGAGATAGTACTGTAAAAACACATTCCTCAAGAAGAAGCTGTATATATCCTGTTATTCACTCTCAACATCAGATCATTCAAATCATCCATCTAATCGCATCAACTGAAATATTGATTTTGATTACATTAAAGTTCCACTATGGCAAAGCTTGGGGACAAAATGCTAACAAATCTGATTTTCCAAATCACGTGACACGAATCTGGAAACAACCAGCTACTCGCCACTGTGGTTCTCTTGGAGCTTTCATCTTCTCATCCAACTTCTATACTACTTCGAAATGGTAAGAAAGCAGAAATTTAACCTATTATTAAAATCTAGATCTTCTTTTCTCAACCTTATCTATATGATATTCTAACAATTGGGGGGAATAAAGGGACAAGCACCATCTGGTATGCCTGGTGGCGGAAACGCCAACAAGAAAGACGATAAGAAAAAAGAAAGTAAGTCCATTATCATTACCCTTGTCTACTGATATTGCTTTTGTATTTGATTCTAATGTTATCATTTCTGTATAGAACCCAAGTACGAGCCTCCAGTGTCTACCAGGATTGGGAAGAAAAAGAAGAAAGGTCCAGATGCAGCAGCAAAGCTACCAAGTGTATACCCAACTACCCGCTGTAAGCTAAGGCTATTAAAAATGGAACGGATAAAAGACCATTTATTGTTGGAGGAAGAGTTTATCCAAAATCAGGAACGCTTGAAGCCCATTGACGACAAAGTTGCTGAGGAACGTGATAAAATCGACGAGATTCGAAGCTCACCAATGAGCGTTGGCACTTTAGAGGAAATCATTGATGATGACCATGCTATAGTTTCGTCGTCCTCTGGTCCCGAGTACTACGTTTCAATTATGAGCTTTGTGGATAAGGAGTTGTTGGAACCAAATTGCTCTGTTCTGTTGCATCACAAGACCGTGTCAATTGTGGGCGTGCTACAAGATGAAACTGACCCAATGGTTTCCGTTATGAAGATGGACAAGTCGCCAACAGAGTCCTATTCCGATATAGGAGGATTAGAATCACAAATACAGGAAATTAAGGAAGCTGTGGAACTTCCTTTGACACATCCTGAATTATACGAAGAGATGGGAATTCAACCTCCAAAGGGCGTCATTTTGTACGGCGCACCAGGGACAGGTAAAACGCTACTTGCAAAAGCTGTCGCAAATCAAACCAGTGCGACATTTTTAAGAATTGTTGGTAGTGAGCTGATCCAAAAATATTTGGGTGACGGCCCCAGACTATGTAGACAAATTTTCAAGATTGCAGCCGAACATGCACCTTCCATTGTGTTCATTGATGAGATTGATGCAATTGGTACAAAACGATACGAGTCGAGTTCTGGCGGAGAAAGAGAGGTTCAGCGAACAATGCTCGAGCTCCTTAATCAGCTGGATGGTTTTGATGATAGAGGCGACGTCAAAGTGATAATGGCCACCAACAAGATCGAGTCCCTGGATCCAGCCTTGATTCGTCCGGGTCGTATTGATCGTAAAATTTTGTTTGAGAACCCGGATCCTGCAACAAAACGCAAAATTTTGCAGATTCATACAAGCAAGATGACTCTAAGCGATGATGTTGATTTGGAGGAATTTGTAAGTTCAAAGGACGATTTGTCTGGAGCAGATATTAAGGCAATCTGCACAGAAGCTGGTCTCCTGGCCCTGAGAGAGCGACGAATGAGGGTGACAGCGGAAGACTTTAGGAGCGCAAAGGAGCGTGTCATGAAGAACAAGATAGAGGAAAACCTGGAAGGGCTGTACTTGTAGCGGCCAGACGAGATATATTTTAGATTAATATAGTATATTTTAGCTTCCAGCGTCGAAATTTACACATTTTATAATCAGTTTCTGCGGTCCTTGCCAGTTCTACTTAATATTCAATACCTCCCATCTCTTTTCCTTCTACTTTGGGTCACTATCTCAAAGGCTATGGAAACACTCTTTTCTCTTTTTCTCTTTTTCCAATACTCTGTACTTAGTGTGTGTAGCTATTAAAATGAGGCATACAGAACATCCAGACGGTATGGGAGCCATCCTCTTGCAGCAGCAGCAGCACCAGCACCAGCAGAAAGAGCGCTCTTTCCAGCCACCTCCAATATCAACGGAGAATTCACGACCACGTCGAGCCCTATCTCTCGGTTCGAAAATTTTTGGAAAACCGTTCAGCATTGGAAGAAATGGCTCTCGCAAGAAGCCAGACGGTGCTGATGATTTGGCTTCAGGGGAACCCAAACCTAAAAAAGGGGAGGTGGGTTCTCGAAGGTCAAGCATCAAACGACGGCTGAGCAGCGATCGAATATTCAGAAGAAAATCCTCAACTGGCAGCCTTTCAAGCGTTCTGTCGAAGCCCTGGTCCAACTGGTCCTCTAAGGACAAAACAAAGTCGGAGGAGCACAGCGAAGAGGACCCAGTCACAGTGCTTGACGATAAAGCAGACAACCATAAAGATTTAATTGGGACTGAACCTGGAACTTCCACCGCAAATGGCCCTGAGAAGCCAATAAATGGAATAACTTCAACATCGGAGCCCGAGCTTGGGCCTCCTTCTACAGACACAAAGAACGTGAAGCACTCAAAGTCCAAGTCCAGTATAAAGTCCAAGTCCTCTACGAAGAGCAAGCACAAAAAGAACAAAAGCAAGTCGTTTTTCCCTGCAAACCTCTCGTTCAAAGTCGGAGTGTCAGAGGATCCAAACCGCAGATTTAGGGCAACGATGGAGGATTACCACACATATATTACAAACTTTCGCTCCCAGTCGGATGCAGGCTATTTTGGTATCTTTGATGGGCATGCAGGAAAGCAAGTGGCTAGGTGGTGCGGATTAAAGCTACACGAGGTTATTGCCAAACATGTGAGTTTGTTAGACAAGGGAGAAAATCTTTCAGTGGCCCTGACCAACGGGTTTGTTGAAGCGGATGGGATTATAGGGAAAGAGACGAAGAACGTCAGTGGGTGCACTGCCGCCGTCGCCATTATACGGTGGGAGCCTATCTATACGCCAACGGAGAGCAACGGCCTTCCGGTGAACGGGAACGGAACAGTAAACACGAGGGATCTATCGCAATCAGATACAGCAATTGCTAATGAGCACGGAACTGCGGAAAAAGAAGAAGAAGAAGAGAGGACAAAAGCAATTCCTCAGCACCGAATGCTCTATACGGCAAACGTTGGGGATGCCAGAATCGTACTTTGCAGAGCAGGAAAGGCAATTCGTCTCTCTTATGACCATAAAGCCACAGATAATAAAGAGCAGATGCGAATAACTGGTCTCGGAGGCGTTATTATTGCTAACAGAGTTAACGGGATTCTGGCAGTTAGCAGGTCACTTGGTGACCATTACATGAAAAATTTGATCACAAGCGAGCCATACACCACCTCAACAGAATTAAATTCTCTCGATGAGTTTTTAATTATTGCCTGTGATGGCCTGTGGGACGTTTCTACAGATCAGGAAGCAGTCGACTTAATAAGGAAAGTTAGAGATCCTTCCACTGCAAGCAGAGCTCTGATTGATTTTGCATTGGAGAGGAATTCTACTGACAATCTGACCGTAATGGTGGTTAGGCTGGATAGGTCAGTATTTTTAACCGACTAAGAAGGTATATTGAATGACGAAAGCATAAGTTTAAGCTGAGATTTTACGAAAAAAAACAAACAATTAAACTATCAAAACAGAAAGTCTTGTAATCTCTCAGTATATGGGGGAGCATTAGGTTGAGAAACATTTTTTGCAAGCATATCGATACACACCAAACATTATAGCATTGTTACCCTGAAAATAGAAATGAGCTTGTGAATATCGGAGCCGCCACTTAAATTGCTATATGAGTTCTAGCAAATAGTATAACAAGAACGCTTTAAAACGATGTAAAAAAAGTGCTATTTTCTTCTTTCTTAAACTATGCCATTTCCTCATCATGATCATTTAATGTCATATCGTCCAAATCGTCCAACAACTCATCAATGTTGATTTCAGGGGCGTCATCGTCCTCTTCTTCATCCTCAATGTTTGTATTCTGGGGTAAAGTTTCCTTATTTTTGAACAAGTTGACATTCTGTCGCAGTTCTTCATCCTCTTGTAATTCCTGTAAGAATAATTCCAAATCGCGTTCAGCATTGTCTCGTTCCTGTTTCACTTGTCTTGTCTCTTTACCTCCAGCCACAATATCAGCATGCTCAACAGCCATTCTCTTGAGCTTCCAGCTTCTGTTCTTGGACTTCTTACTCTTGTAAGCATAGTATTTCTTCACCAGCACCACTTCTGCAAGATTATCAACGTCTAATGAGTCCCATAGGTCAGAGTTGAAATTGGAGTTGGCCATGAAATATCCAAGTGCAGAATCTCCAGGATGTAGAATACCACCAAGATGGCTTCGAATGTAAAACGTTCGGTCATTTTGGCCCATATCAGAGGCTCTGGCACATGTAATTTCAGCAAGTGCCCATTTTCCCCTTGTTACACCGGTTGGCTCAACATCTAGAATGATAAATTCAACCAACTGAGAAACGTCAGCCAAAGAAGCGAATGAATTTCTGTAGTATAATGGAGCAGATATATCACATGTTTGAAGGGAGAAAGGATCCAGCATCTGGAGCGTATTGGTGACTCTTGAACATAGTACTAGTCTTGAGATGTTCCCTAATTGCCTCGCCAGTCTTGCAGGAAGAACGACCAAGTCATCTTTACAGATTGGAACAATGTCAACAGAGTAAGAAAACTTGTAGAGGTTGGTTGCAGTGTGGGAATCCATCGAGATCAGCTCCTGGGATTTCTGCCACTTTATTGGTGCTATTTCTCCCAAGAAATCAAGCATTTTCACAGCATGGTTTTTCTGTGCGTAGAAGAAGTCCAGGCCATCCTTTGATTCTTGGATAGAAACAGTGTCAATGTGTGCATTGTGTTTGAGAATGAGCTGTTCAATATACAGAAATGTTCGCTTATGAGGGACTTTCTGTCGGATTTGGACATTTGCCCTCCATGTGTTTGTGGTGTAACTCTTTGCACAGTCAGGGCACTGTACAGTATTCACGACATAGATTACTTCTAGGGCCTGCTCAATGATTGCATTTGTCATAGCTTCTCCTTGGACAGTTAGCTTCAGTTTTATTCTTCGAGAATGAGGTTCTGTCCAAATGAAGTTTGCATCTATGAGTCGAAGCTTATTCAGTCCCTTTAATCTTTTCAGACATATTGCAAGCAATTCACGAGACTCCAGTTCGGCTCTGACCCATTTCTGTGGAGGAAGCAGATATCTTTCACAACCTTTACACCAGGTAACACTGCTTTCTCTAGGAATGCCATCTGTAATATCAACAGTCAGACTGATACAATCTGCACATATAGTCAGGCCTGAAGACCCATCCATTGGAACACCACAGTTGTAACATAGAACAGTCGCAGTAAGCTGATGCTGCTGAGTCTGCTGCTGATATTGCTGTTGGTAATCTGCTTGGTTAAAATGCTCATGAACATCGAGACCTGCATGGCCTTGATTTCCAAAATTATTGAACGACATTTGCCACTGTCCTAGTATATAAATGAGCAAAGGGAATTGGAGTTGAAAGAGATTGTGGGACAAAGTTTTTTTCACATTACTAACAATAAAAAAAAATCTATTATGCATATCACGTGTATAATAACACCCATACACCCTTTGGGGTTGTGATGTGGGAGAAGTACGTGTTCTCCAACTCCAAAAGACAACATGGAAGAGCTTCAGGAAAAATTACAGGCGCTGGCCGAGGGCCCAATTGTAAGTGTGAAGCATCAAGTTGTGTATATCCTATATTTAACCGGGGAATTTAGGACTTTACGGGGCAGGCGCTGGCTGACAAATACACCAAAGTTGTTTTCGTGGTCTCTACAATCGTTTCATTTGCCTACGGTTTAATAACACAGGACATCTTTAATACCGTTATGGCGTTTGCATTCTTCTTGATGTTTGCATTTGTCCTGATTGTTCCACCTTGGCCCAGGTACAACAAGAACCCTGTTCTTTGGCACGGAGGGGACAAGAAATCGAAGAAAGCTAATGATATCACGATAAAGTTTTAGTAGTTATAATACTGTTACCTTTGGCAGTCACTGTGTATTGTCATGAGTTTTGTGGAGAGTGGTTTGCTCTAGAACTTGTAGATTTGTTGTAAGCTCATCCGGGGATGATGGATGTTTTGTAAAGCTTATGAAAATCCTCCACTCTTCTATCTCTTCTCTTCTCCCGCATTGCTTATAAATCTATTGCCAAATGTCGCCGAGAGCCAATCTCTTGAAGACCATAGCTGAAAACACAGCATTTGTGGCAAGCAAAACGTGAGCCAGAACCACACATAAGCTTTGCCATAGTCTATTTTTTCTAACCACTCACTTTCAAGATATTGCCCGTATGCAATCTCCGAAAACTGGCATTTTTGTGATTGAGTTTGTTGATTAACACGTGAGGGACTAGTTTCTGTAAGCGAACAAAAGCCACTTTAGACACACTAGGAATGGATTACAAGGCCATAGAGCTGGACGAGACGTGTATGTTAAGCAGTTTTCCGGTCTACTTTTGACAGTTTGTTCTAATCGTGCTCGCGTGCATAGTGGAAGGAAACAAAATCCAGACGGAGCTTACTGCCCAAACGTCCCAGAAAACCGTTCCCTATGTTTTCATCAACGGCAAGTTTGTTGGTGGGAACTCCGATCTCCAGGAGCTGTTCCAGTCCGGAAGGCTCGACCAGAACGGCTTCGTCAAGAGCAGCAAACTGTAGAATAGTGCTAGTATTAGTTAGATAGAAATGGACCAGCGCTCGTAACCTGAGTCGCTATATTACACCCGTACACCCGGGCAGGGCCGCTCTCGACAAGTCAGCAACTTCACACCCCCCAAATTCCACTTCACGACTCTCCCTACTCTGTGTCCATCCGACAGGTTATATACATCAGTATGGACGCTGAACTGCCAATCGATTTTGAGGAACATCTACAGCTGTCGTCTGTAGGTGTGGACGATTCTTCTATTGAGTTTCGCTCTACGACCCTTGAATCTGACCACTATGTCTGGTATGTGTAACCCCAAACAAAAGACACCTTTTGCTTTGTAAATGCATTTGCAATCGAAACGTCTGGTAAAGTGGTGCGAGGGTAGTTCTAACGTTTTATGGCACAGTGTTCGAGAGCAGACCCCCAGTGGCAATTCGGTCGTCATTGTCGACCTCCACAATAACAATAACCATGTTAGAAAGAACATGTCAGCGGATTCGGCTATCATGAATCCGGACCAGAATGTTATAGCGCTCCGTGCTCAGGGCACAACTATTCAGGTACGAACTTCTTTGAGATCTGTTTATTTGCAAAAGTGTGCGTGTGGTATCTCCATTAATGAACCCTTTGTTCTAACACTTTTCCTTCCAGATATTCAATTTAGATACAAAATCCAGGCTCAAGTCACATTCCATGAGCGAACCTGTGATATTTTGGAAATGGATCACTCCCACAATGTTAGGCCTTGTAACGGGGACTTCTATTTTCCACTGGGAAGTGTTTGACGGCACTCCCGCTGGACCCGTGAAGGTTACAAACCGACACCCCACCCTGTCAAGTAGCCAGATCATCAATTACGTTATTAACCAAGATCTCAAATGGTCTGCTCTAACTGGCATTGCTCAAGAAGGGGGAAGGATTGTTGGCCATACCCAATTGTACTCCAAGGATAGAAATATTTCACAAGCAATTGAAGGCCATGTGGCCACTTTTGCCCAGTTGAAATTGGACGGTGCATCAACAGAAACAAGGCTATTTGTCTGTGCTAACCGAGCCGCTACTGGTGGACAGTTGCACATTATTGAAATTGACCATCAAGAAGGTAACCCAGTATTCCACAAGAAAACAGTAGACGTCTTCTTCCCTGCCGATGCAGCCAATGACTTTCCCGTTTCTTTGCAAGTTTCAAACAAGTATGGCATTATCTACCTGCTTACCAAGTATGGCTTCATCCATATTTTTGATTTGGAATCTGGCGTCAACATTTTTGTAAACAGAATTTCTTCGGAGTCGGTCTTTACTGCTGCGCCTTATGACAATAACACCGGCATAATTGCCATCAATAGAAAAGGGCAGATTCTTTCTGTAGCAATTGCTCGCGAAAAGATTGTCCCCTATGTCCTCTCAAAATTGTCTAATGTGACATTAGCTTTGTCTCTTGCATCAAGAGGCGATGGACTTCCAGGAGCCGATCAGCTTTTTGCGCAACAATTCAACCAATTATTAAATACTGGTCAATATCTGGATGCTGCTAAGGTTGCGGCTTCTTCACCAAGCCTTAGAACTCCTGAAACCATTAACCGTTTGAAAAATGTACAAGCACCTCCAGGCCAGATTTCTCCCATTCTTCAGTATTTCAGTACTCTGTTGGACAAGGGATCGTTGAACAAGTTTGAGTCTATTGAGCTCGCTCGACCAGTTTTGCAGCAGGATAGAAAACCATTGTTTGAAAAATGGCTGAAAGAGGACAAGCTGGAAGCTTCTGAGGAGCTTGGAGATATTGTCAGATCTTATGATCTTTCTCTTGCCCTCAGTGTTTATCTTCGAGCGAATGCATCTATTAAAGTGGTTGGAAGTTTGGCAGAGCTTGGTCATTTTGAGAAAATTTTGCCATATTGCAAGAAAGTTGGTTACAATCCAGATTATACGATTTTGTTGCAAAGCATTGTACGAACTAATCCTGACAAGGCTACTGAGTTTGCTTCCCAGCTCATTGCTGAAGAGGATCCTTCAAAAGTCAACATTGAGAGAATGGCCGATGTGTTTTTGTCTCAAAATTTGATTCAACAGGGAACAGCCTTTCTCCTTGATGCTCTAAAGGACAACAAACCGGAACAAGGTCATCTTCAGACCAGGTTACTTGAGGTTAACCTTCTGAATGCTCCCCAGGTCGCGGATGCTATTCTTGGAAATGAAATGTTTACTCACTATGACCGCCCCACGATTGCCAAGTTGTGTGAAAAGGCTGGTCTCTTCCAGAGAGCTTTGGAACACTACGATGGCATTGAAGATATCAAACGTGTCATCGTGCACACAAATGTTTTCAATGCAGAGTGGCTTGTCAATTACTTTGGAAAGCTGAATGTGGAACAAACAGTAACATGTTTGAAGCAAATGCTAAAGGCAAACATTCGTCAGAACCTTCAGATTTCAATTCAAGTTGCCACAAAGTACTCTGATCTTATTGGACCGCTTACTTTGATCAAAATTTTTGAAGAGTTCAAGACTTACGAAGGATTGTACTACTATCTTGCCAGTATTGTTAACCTGTCCCATGATGCAGACATTGTGTTCAAGTACATCGAGGCCGCATGCAACCTTGGCCAGTTGAAGGAAGTAGAGCGCGTTGTTCGTGATAACAACTTTTACAATGCTGAAAAGGTCAAGAACTTTCTCAAGGAGGCAAAGCTTGCTGATCAATTGCCTTTGATTATCGTTTGTGATCGGTTTGATTTTATTCATGATTTGGTTTTGTATCTCTACCACAATCAACAGTTCAAGTTTATCGAAGTTTATGTTCAACAGGTGAATCCTTCTCGCACTCCACAGGTTGTTGCTGGTCTGTTGGACGTTGACTGCGACGAAAATGTCATTAAAGCTTTATTGCAGTCTGTTATCGGCCAGGTACCAGTTGAGCCTTTGGTGGCTGAAGTAGAAAAGAGAAATAGACTCAAGATCTTGCTGCCATTTTTGGAAAACTCTATAAATAATGGATCCCAAGAGCCTGCTGTTTACGATGCCATCGCCAAGATATACATTGATAGCAACAACAATCCAGAAAAGTTTTTGAAGGAGAATGATCAGTACAATACTCTTGTTGTTGGTAAATACTGTGAGAAGCGTGATCCTTATCTTGCATACATTGCCTATGACAAGGGACACAACGACTTTGAGCTTATACATATTACGAATGAAAACTCAATGTACAAGTACCAGGCGAGATATCTTTTGAAGCGCGCTGATAATGACCTATGGTCTGCGGTTCTTTCGGACGATAACATTCACCGACGAGCACTGATCGATCAGGTTGTTGGCGTTGCTGTTCCTGAAAGCAATAGCCCTGAAGACGTTTCTGTTGCAGTCAAGTCTTTCATGACAGCAGATCTACCTGTGGAATTGATCGAGCTTCTGGAAAAGATTATTTTGGAGCCCTCTCCCTTCAGTGAAAATGCCAACTTACAGGGATTGTTGATTCTGACTGCCATCAAGTCAGACAAATCTAAGGTTATGTCCTACATCCATCGTTTAGATAATTATGATGCTGATGACATTGCCCAAATCGCTATTGAGAATAGCTTACACGAAGAGGCTCTTGAAATTTACAAAAAGTACGAAAAGCATAACGAGGCTTTGGGAGTCTTGGTCGATGAAATCATGTCCTTGGATAGAGCCGAAACATATGCTGAGAATGTCGACATTCCTTCGGTTTGGAGCCAGCTAGGTAAGGCTCAGCTAAATGGTCTCCGTGTGGCAGATGCGATTGAGTCATACATCAAGGCTAAAGACCCAAGTAACTTTGAAGAAGTTATTGAAATCTCCACTCATGCTGGAAAGGATGAAGAACTTATTCCCTTTTTGCTTATGGCTCGTGAGACGTTGAGAGAAGCCGCCATTGATGGTCAGCTGTTGTTCAGCTATGCTGCCACTGATAAACTTCATGAAATGGAAGACTTGCTCAAGTCTCCAAATGTGGCAGATGTCGAGTCTGTTGGGGATAAGTTGTACGAGCAGCAGAACTACCAGGCTGCAAAGATTCTGTACTCCAGTATTTCTAACTGGGCTAAGTTGGCCTCTACGCTTGTTTTCTTGGGCGACTACCAGAGTGCAGTGGACTGTGCTAGAAAGGCCAGCAATGTGAAGGTGTGGAAGCAGGTTAATGACGCATGTGTTGAGAACAGGGAATTCCGTCTTGCACAGATTTGCGGTTTGAACCTGATTGTTCACGCTGAAGAGCTTCATGAGTTGGTGGACAAGTATGAGGACAATGGCTATTTCAACGAAGTAATCTCCTTGTTCGAGGCAGGGCTTGGTCTAGAGAGAGCACACATGGGCATGTTTACGGAGCTTGCTATTCTTTACTCAAAGTATAGTCCAGAGAAGATGATGGAGCACTTGAAACTATTTTGGTCAAGAATCAACATTCCCAAAGCTATTTTGGCTTGCGAAGATGCCCATCTGTGGCCCGAACTGGTGTTTTTGTACTGTCATTATGATGAATGGGATAACGCTGCATTAGCCATGATGGAAAGATCTGCTGATGCTTTTGATCACTCGAGTTTCAAAGAAGTTATAGTCAAGGTCGCAAACTTGGAGATTTACTACAAAGCCATCAACTTTTACCTTGAGGAACAGCCATCTTTGCTAACCGATCTTCTCGCAGCTTTGACACAGAGAATCGATGTTTCGCGTGTTGTGCGTATGTTCCAAAAGTCAGACAATCTACCAATGATCAAACCTTTCTTGGTTGCTGTTCAGTCTCAGAATGTCGCTGCGGTCAACTCAGCATATCACGATCTTCTTATTGAAGAAGAAGACTACAAGGCATTGAGGGACTCAATTGACGCTTTTGACAGATTCGACCCCATAGATTTGGCGCAGAGGCTGGAGAAACATAACCTGATCTTTTTCCGTCAAATTGCGGCCTACTTGTATAGAAAAAATAAGAAGTGGACCAAGTCAATCAGCTTGTCAAAGGAAGACAAGTTGTGGAAGGATGCCATTGAGACTGCAGCCGTTTCAAAGAAGCCAACTGTTGCAGAAGATCTACTCCGATATTTTGTTGACACTGGAAACAAGGAAAGTTATGTTGCCACACTATTTACCTGTTATGACCTAATTCCAGAGGACGTTGTTGAGGAGCTGAGCTGGATCCATAGCTTGAAAGACTATACGATGCCTTACAACATCTCGATATTGCGCGAGAGAACAGCCCGCTTGGCTCTTCTCGAGCGCGACAATGAGGAAAGAAAGAAGAAGGAGAAGCCTGCACAGGAAGAAGAATCCGGTCCTATCATGGGCAACCAGCTTTTGCTTACTCAAGGTCCCGCTCCTCTTCAACCAGTTGGAACGGGATATGCTAATGGGCTAGGAGGCCAACAGCAGCCTATTTTCCCACAAGGAACGGGGTTTGCTAGAGCATTCTAAGAACTACGTTCCAGATTGATTAGTCTCTAGAATTTTTGTCAGCTTAGTTTGTCAGCTTAGTTTGTAATAAAAATAAAAATGTAAGTGATAATAATTACAGTAATTGATTTCATGAGGAGGAACTTGTATTTTCAAGATTTGCAAAATTAATGGCAGAAGCTCGTCGTGGGAACTGCTTCGCTAGTATGTGATAACTCCAAATCTCTTATTTGCAAGCCATTCAATTTTCCATGGTGAGTAAGGTTCAGGGACAAATACCCGAGAAAACAGCCGCGGTCATTTGTGAAAAAGCGCCTTTGCAGTCTTTTTTTAGGTCTCTTGCAATGAATTCAAAGAGGCGGGTTAGGGATGCCAGATTATTTTTACGCTCTCTCTTGAACTCTGCAGCGCTTTCTGTTTGCGCCACGAATACAAACCCACCACTTAAATATCGTACTCTCAAATCTGTTTACATTTTTTATTCATGTGGACATTATTATAGGGTATTATAGAGGTCCTGAGTTTTTTCCGAAGATGGCAGCAATAATCCGATGACAACCCACCTCTATCGTGAACCTGTAAGATGCCGAATTAGGAATCTTCTGTTTCCTGAATTGTGCGCAGTCTTCACAAGAAACCAACCTTCTCATTTTGGTTTCAATTATATAAGATCAAGACGAGGAAGCCAAAAATCTTTTTTTTTTCACCATTATTCACGCTTTCAGACTAGTAAGCAAACTCCCAACAATGAAGTTTTCTTTTCTGGCTACTTTTGCCTGTGCAATTGGATATACCACCGCAAGCAGATTCGCGGGATACGCAAATGCTACTTCAACAGAAACTACTACTGTTACTTCCTACACCACCTATTGTCCTTCCCCAACGATATTTACTCAGAATGGAGTGACTTATACTGTAACTGAACCAACAACCCTGACCATTACTGACTGCCCTTGCACCATTCCGGTTACGGCTGTCCCATCTTTGTCCCAGTCAACTGTTTACATTAGCGAGCCTTCCAGCAGCTCTGTCCCCCTCAGCTCCTCTCTTTCTCAGCTCACAAGCTATATTAATGGACCAAGCTCGGATTCTGATGTTTCATCGTTATCGCAGTCAACAGTATATGTCAATGTGTCTCCATCTCCATCGTCCTCTGCTACAGAAAGTGCTAGAACTGTGACGGAAAGTACTCTCTCAAACTCAACAGTAACAGAAACCGAGTTTTATACTATCTCAACCGAGGCAACCACGTCGGTAACAGAAACTGCTGTAATTACATCGTTTACTACGTACTGCCCTACTCCTACAACTTTGACTATTGATAGCAAGACCTATACTGTTACGGAAGCTACCACTCTGACTATAACCAGTTGTATTTCAAGATGCCCAGTGGAGACTACTACTGCCCCCAGGGAAATATCGCAAAGCAGTTTCGTCAATTCAACAGTAACAGAAACCGAGTTTTATACTATTTCAACTCAAGCGACAACCTCTGTGACCGAAACAGCGATAATAACTTCGTTTACCACCTATTGTCCTACCCCGACCACCTTGACTATTGATAGCAAGACTTACACGGTTACCGAGGCCACTACTTTAACTATCACTAGTTGCATTTCGCAATGTCCTGTGGAGAGCAGCACAACTTCAAAGGAAACTTCGCTTTCAAAGAGTAGTTTTATCAACTCAACTGTGACTACTACTGAATTTTACACTGTTTCTACTGAAGCGACAACCTCTGTAACTGAAACAGCGATAATTACTTCTTTTACCACCTATTGTCCTACTCCTACAACTTTGACTATTGATAGCAAGACTTACACTGTTACCGAGGCCACTACTCTAACTATCACCAGCTGTATCTCACAGTGTCCAGTTGAGAGCACTACTACTCCAAGAGAAATATCCAAAACCAGCTATGTGAATCCAACAGTAACAGAAACCGAGTTCTATACTATCTCGACAGAAGCAACCACTTCGGTGACAGAAACTGCTGTGATCACGTCGTTTACCACCTATTGTCCTACTCCTACAACTTTGACTATCGATAGCAAGACTTATACTGTTACGGAAGCTACTACTTTAACTATCACCAGTTGTATTTCACAATGTTCAGTTGAGAGCAGTACTACTCCAAGAGAGATCACAGTTTCAACTACCCCAACTACCACCACTGCTTGGTCTAATTTAACCAGTTCTGTGGAGACTACCAAGACTACTACCTTATCAACAGAAGAAGAAACTACAACTACGTTGATCACTCTCACTTCCAGTAAAACAAAGTATGAAAACTCTACTGCTTTTTCTTCTGAGAAAACCGTACCTGTTCCAAACTTATCTACTACATTGGAGACATCTGTCATAACCTCTACTGTGATTCCATCAACAACCGTCTCCAAGTATTCCGTTAGTTCAATCACCGTGGTTTCTTCGACTGGGGTAACAGAGTACATTACATATTGCTCTACTCCTACCACTATCAGTTTCAAAAACTCGACGATTATAGTTACTGAGCCCTCAACTATTACCTTCCCTTGCGAAACTACATGCACTGTTCCAGTCACATTTGTTTCTAGCGTTTCCAGCTCCAGTGTTCCTCCAATCGATACCACGGTTTCCACAAGAATTATCTCAAAGTCGAGTACAGTACTGACATCAGAAGTTTCAGAAAGTACAACGACAGTGACATCTTCCGAGGAAGAAACCACTACTGAAATTTTATCGCGAGATATTCCATCAGTATCATCTTCTGAAGGCACTTCAACGACTACTATTTACCTGACCGTATCAGAGAGCAGTAGCACAGCCTTAACCACAAGTGTCATTTCTACAGAAGAAACTACCAGCGAGTCTTCATCACAGACCAGCTCTTCCACTGTTCCTAGAGAAATCACCACGACCGAGATTACCTGCGAAAGGTCTACTTGTACAACTGTTGAAGTTTCTGTGAGCTCTACCCCTGTCGAAAGCACGATCGAGACTTCATCCGTAGCAGTTTCAGAGAGCACTAGCACCATTATCATTACCAAGAGTTCAAGCTCTGAGAGTACGCTTGAGAGCTTTTCTACAACCGAATCTTTGTCAACACCAGTCGAGAATGTCACTACCGTTACTTGCGAAAGCTCTACTTGTTCAACTGTTGAAACCTCTGTGAGCTCAGCTATTCTTGAGAGTACAATCAAGACCTCATCTGTACCGGTTTCGGAGAGCACTAGCACAATTATCATTGTCAAGAGTTCGAGTTCTATCGAGAGTGTTACCACTACTACTTGCGAAAACTCTGTCTGTTCTACAGTTGAAAGTACCACAACTGCTCCTGTTTCAGAAGACATTGTAACCGTTACCAAAAGTACCAGTTCGCCTTCCACCGTCATCGAGTCTTCTGTGACAATAGTTCCAAGCACAAGCAGCTCTTCCGTTGTGATAACCAAAACAACTGACCGAGAGATTCAAGTCAGTTCCACTTCTCTATTTTCTTCGACTATCAAGATAACGAGTGCTTCTCAAACGAAAGTCACCAAGTTTACGACATTCTATCCAACGCCTACAACATTTACTATCGACAGCACGGAATATAGCGTAACCGGCCCTTCATCTGTAACCATTAGCTGTCTGTCAACTTGTACGATCCCCACGACAATTGAAACGAGCTCTGTGATCAGCTTTTATTCCGTCGTCTCTGTTCCCACATCCACTCCTAAAGAAGAACCTACAGTCGAGACCTCTTCAGTCGAGTCTCCTAGTTCAACTTCTACAACATTGCCACAATCCTCCACAGTTATATCAATCATTTCTTCCTCTTCTCCAACCGTCGAAATTCCAAACTATACTGTCAGCGCCAGTTCTTATGAAGGTGGTGCTTCAAAGCAGCAAGTTTCTGGAATTGTACTTGGCTTGGCTTCTTTATTCTTCTACCTCATCTAATCTTTGTTTCCTTTGGCCATTAAATTATGCATCGAACTCTATTAAACATTCTCTTGATCCAGTTTTTCTATTCAATTTGTACAATAACTTGCATTTGTTTTCTCATCATTAAGTAGTTACTGAAGCGATAATAAAATAAGAACATTAATCCTAATCCGGGTAAACCTTCATCACTACCTCTAATTCTCGAAAAGTGTTCCTCCACAGAATCATCATCAACCATAAAAAATGTCATTCACAGTAGTGAATCGGCAGCTACTGAGAAGAGTGTCTGGTTCTTTGAGAGTTGTCCAGAAGATTGGGCTGAATTCACACTGTTACAAGTCACAAATAAAAGCCATAAATTCTACAGCTCCTTTCTCAATAGGAAGCTTAAGGTACGGCAGTAATGTGGGAGATGGGAGTGGAGCACAAGCTACAACAAGGGCATATTCTCCGACTATAGGATCTGGAAGGGAGGTTGCGAGTGACGCTGATTATGAATCAGACTCAAATTCGTTAAGCAATCTAGACATGCTGGGAGGCATGGCAACACCACGAAACAACGTTGAGAGCGTGCTTCCAAACGGCTTTCTTCTTTCTTCAGGTATTAAAGTCACAAGTCCAAATATAGAAAACTCTGTTGTTGGTGTCGTTTTAATAGCGGGAGAAAGTTTTGAATGGAATCTATCTGATGCAAATGATAAGAGCCAATTGGCTATTAGCGGGCTCGACACAGGCCTCGTGGAGATCGACGCAGATGCTCTGGGTCTATTTACTGTCGTCCATCCAAAACCAGATCTTGTGGTATTTGGCCTTGGCAAGAAATCGCGGATACTGGGGCCCAAAACGAGGAAGTTCGTGGGTGAACTTGGACTAAGAGTTGAGGTTTCCAACACTGTAAGTGACCTCCTGTTTAATCTATTCTTGTGAGCAAATCTAACATCGTCTGGTAATATTATAGCTGAACGCGGCAAAGAACTTTGATCTACTTGCTACAGAACGTCCTCATCAAGTCGCTGCTGTCATGCTTCCTCCCAATATATAACTGGCCACAGAATGACGGTACTTTTGTGTTTTGTAAATAAATTGGAGCATTTTAATAGGACATTTTTATATGCATCCTTAGCGACTCATCAAGCACAGGAAGCAGGTTGTCGGGTGGTCTCACTGAAACCATCTCCATAAACAGTGCAAAAACGGTAAACCCAATGACCTTCTGATAAGTGAATAAGAGTTCCCCCGGTTGAGGATACACTGATAGGGCACGGTAAAAGCACAGAGCAGCATCAAGGGTCTCTCCATAAGCTGTCAATGTCTCTCCCCTTTCGACTGTATCATGGAAAAGCTCGTTTTTACCCTCGACCGTTGTTGGCAAAGAGTCATTTTTCAGCGATGAGGTTAGGATGCTCATCAACTTATCATATCTGAATCTAGATCCCCTTTTCCCCAAATAGTTCTGTTGGGCTTTAAATTCCTTAGCCCTTTGGCGAAGTTGTCTACGGAAATGCGGATCATGACGTCGTCGATAGTCAAAGTAGCAAATGTAGGACAAAGTCGCTACTACTAATGCCGGCATAAATTAGTTACTAGATTATTGTAATCACAAAGATAAACTCCAAAAATTTGCCAAACTGTAGGCGAATGGCTCGGAATAGCTTACTTACGAGATGTTACTGTGACTGTACCGAGAATGAGTGCTGATTTTGAGGGCATTCAAGGAATCTTGAAGCTGAGACTTGATGGGGAGGAAATGGGGAAGATACAATATTTATAAGGTTATGTTTGCTGGACTTACACAATGGGGAAAAATGAAAGTAGACGATACCACAATTTCATGAAACGAAACTCTATGCAGATTCTTTTTCTTGGAATCGGGCCTTCGTACTAGCAATCCTATACTACAAACTTGCACGAGGTTGAAGTTCCCCTTTTTGTGTGTGTGAAAAGCTTCGTCACAACTTAATACAGGGTTAAGGTTTCTCTTACCATGCCTCGGTCAATCAAACAGTAACCTACAGTTAACTATTGTGGCTTAGTGTAAAAACACCCCCATCCCTATGAAAGCGGAAAGTTTTACTCTTCGAAAAGTGTATCCACGTTCTGTTTATTTTTGTCATAGATTTATTTACATCCATGAATGTTCAAAATCTCGTCGTCGATGTAATTGAAAATATCCACCAAGTTCAATACCAGTACCAATGAAAAAAAAAAAGAAAATTATTCTTTACTCTCCCAGGGGCTACAAAACAACATTTTTAGGATCCAACTTGAGATGGACAAAATGCTTGCTGCCGCCAGCGCCAACATAATCAGATGCAACTTGACCATGTCCTCGAAGCTGATACTGGTATCCCACTAGACCCTCCAAACCGACAGGGCCCCTAGCATGTATCTTGTTGGTGCTAATGCCAACCTCGGTTCCAAACCCGTACCTGAAGCCATCGGCGAATCTTGTGCTTGCATTCCAGTAGACACCGGCTGAATCAATGCCTTTCAAGAACTTGGAAGCAGCCTCCTCGTTCTCCGTAACAATAGAATCTGTGTGCTTTGAAGAATGAGTATTTATATGTGTAATTGCCTCCTCAACAGAGTCGACGGCCTTGACGGCAATATCAAAAGAGAGAAACTCCTTGCTAAAGTCTTCCTCGGCAACAGGAACGACCTTCTCCTGATATTTTGGCAGCAAAGGGGTCTTGGAGAGAACAGTAGCAATCTCATCGGTTACGTGAAGAGTCACTCCTGCCTCAAACAAGGCCTCTGCCACGCCTGGAAGAAGAGTTTCAAAACCTGCTCTGTTGATCAACAACGTTTCGACTGCATTACAACCGGCCGGATAATTGGTCTTTGCATCCACGACAATTCTTTTGGCCATGTCCAGTTCAGCTTTGTCGTCCACATAGATTGAACAAATACCGTCCGCATGTCCCAAAACAGGAATCTTGGTGTTGCTCTTGATGTTTCGAACAAGCTCATTGCTACCCCTTGGAATAACCAGGTCAATATAACGGTCCTGGTCAAGCAAAGAGCTGACTTGCTCTCTGGTGGAAATTAGCTGAATTGCCCCTGGAGGAACCTGCGATTTGGAAAGCGCTCCATTTACTGCTTTTGCAATGGCAACGAAAGAGTGATGTGACTCTTTTCCTCCCTTTAAGATGGCTGCGTTTCCTATATAGTAATTCCAACGTTAGTCAATAAGCGACTTTTTTTTCCAACCAAAAGGCGTACCTGATTTTATTGCCAGAGCAGTAATATTTGCAATTACCTCTGGTCTCGACTCAAAGATGATCAAGAGCACTCCCACTGGGCAGGTAAGTCTGTAAAGATCAAGTCCTTGATCTAACTTTGTTGCCAATGTAACCTTCCCCACTGGATCTTCAAGAGCAGCAACATCCTTGACACCTTGGACCATGGTGTCATATTTATCGCCATTAGACAGATCCAATCTCTTGACTAATGACTGCTTCAAATTATTCTGAATTGCAAGTTCCATGTCCAGTTTGTTGGCTTTCAAGATCTCCTCTTTGCTCTCCACCAGGGCATCGTAAATCAAAGACAGTGCATCGGTCCTCGCTTCGTTCGAAAGAGTTCTAAGAACTGTGGAGGAAATGTGTGCTTCTTTTGCAATTTGTTCGGCCATTATCAATTGATCAAAAGTAGAATTTTCTGTCAGGCTCAATAATGTGCTATAGAAGAGAAAAGAAGAAGAGAGAGAAAGACTGACTCAACACTCCAAATAATTACGTAAATCTACACCACCGGAAACCCCTTCAGTAGTCACCACCAATGAACATGGGCGAGTTGAAAGAGACAATCGTCGCCACGGCCCTGAAGGACGAGGCTGCTTTGCCGGACCAGATCATCGAGACCGCGTACAGCCTGGGCGCTGCTCTGGGGCCCAACCTGAAGGTGTATTACGCCGCGAGCCACGGTAGCAGCACAGGGACGAGCCCGCTAACCGACGCCATCGCTGCGCTGCGAACGCTCCCGATTTCCGAATACACCATGTTTTGGGGGGCATCATTGTATGGACATGTGGATTTCAGACTGAAATGTGTATCTTGAGGATGCTAATGGTGGTTGACAGAAACGCCTGGATAGTACAGGCAAAAAAGACAGGAGACACTGAACTGAACGACAACGTTTTCAGCGCAGTGGTGGACTACTTTTACGAAGTAAACTGGGAAAACATAGGGCCGAAAAATGCTCTATGGAAGTCTGGTATGACGGTCTTGCGAGATGTGACTGAGCATGCCTTGCTAACAGAGAAAAGTTATCAAACTGTCAACATGGGCGGCTGCTGTTGCTTCGTCTTCCAACAGGCGCGAAGTATGTGCCATTGCTTTATTAAACTGAATTGTCGGATAGAAACAATCTAACCGTTTCTTTAAACTATGAAATGAAGCTTGTTGCCTATGCCCTGCGACCAGCCTCTATCGTGTCGTTCACGACACATAATACTTTATCATCCCTCACAGCCAGTTTTGTTCATCTATGTTTGCAGGCAGAATTGTATAGTTTGGCACTTCCGGTCCTTAGTATCGACAACATCACTGTGAGGATATTTATCTGTTGAATTTTCCAAATGTGAATGTTTACTGATTGTGATTGATTAGGTTATCAAATCTGGTCTCAGCAACAATCTCTCTTACTTTTATGATGCAGGCGCCATCTTAATGTACCTTGAAAAGTATCGTGATGCTGATATTCTGTTTACTTTGGTAAGTATGGTTTGTATTAGTTCCCACATTGGCACGATTTACTAAGGTTTTGTTCAGCTATTACGTATACCCGAATCGTCGTTTGAAATTGGCGAGTGGAAATGGTTCCTTTCAAAGTACGCTCTCAATGCTTTACTCGCAAAGCCTTTCAAGTCTCTAAAAGAGGACAATACATATAATGAAGTAGTCTCAACCTTGCTGGCAATGGAAGAGCCCAAAATCTACGCAAAATTCATCAAAACAGTTCTCTCAGGCACTCTGGAGGAAATCGATTCGTTTCTCTCACGTAACAAAACGCTAATTATAGAAACCCATGAAGGCAAAACAGATATCCAAAACACTACAGAGTTTTCTTATTGGGACATTTTGCAAAGAATAAGAGGCAAGTACAGGCTGACTATTCCGGAAGATTTGGGTTATATTTACTCCAAAGCATTACTAAAAGACGTGGAGCATTATGTTGATTGCAAGAACGAGGATTTGGAAAGTCTCATTAGGGAAGCAACTTGGAGAGATGACACTTTGGACTATCTGCTGGTAGAGCGGAGCGCTTCTCATGACGCTGTATATCCATTCTATTTGCAATTCGATGATGGGATATCTGAAAGCGATAAAAAATTGGAAATAATTCAAGATTTATTTGCTAATGAGAAAAAACTCCGGTTAATTCTGGAACGAGTAGAGAAGCAAACTAACAAAATTGTTGCTAAAGAGCCATAGGGTCATCAGCTACGTCACCATATATAGCCAAGAACAAATGAAAACATAGATAAACTCATGATCAAGCACATAATTACTCGTCAAAATGAGCATATTCATCCCTCCAGTATTGTCTCAAGATCTTCTTTTTCCCGGCTTCAGAAATCTTCTGAACGTCGGCTTCATCCAGCTCAAAGTCAAAGATATCCAACGTTTGCTTGATTCTCTCTACCTTGCTACTGGTGGTCAATGGCAAGATTCCTTCCTGATAGACCCATCTCAATAACACTTGCGTGTTGAGCTTGTTGTATTTAGCCGCCAATTCCTCCAAAACTGGATCCAATGGGCCTGGTGATCCCTTAGTAATGGGCCCAAGAGGACTATAAGCCTCAACCAAAATTCCATTGTCTTGAGCAAACTTTACAATTCCTGGAGTTTGGTTCTGCAAATAGGCGCTGAATTCAATCTGGTTAACAGCAGGCTTGACTTTGGCAATTTTGAGAATTCGCTCCAAATCTGCAATTGCAAAGTTGGAAACGCCAATGTTCTTGGCCTTTCCCTCCTTGTGCAACTTCTCAAGCGCTTTCCAGGCATTCTCCAAAGAGATTCCGCTCTTCTCCTCGGTCACGAATGGAGAGTGAATCAAATACAAGTCCACATAGTCTGTGCCCAACTCCTTCAAGCTTTTATCCAGTTGAGCTTCGGGATCTGCTATTCGCTTGATCACCTTATCGGTGATCCAGAGCTTTGATCTATCGACTTTGGATTCTGCTAGAGCAATTCCAAACTCTCGTGTAGTGTTATATACCTCAGCAGCATCAAAATGAGTGTAGCCTTGTTCAATTGCGTCCTTAAGGCTGTCAACCAATTCCCTCGAGATCTCGCCGGGTTCAGACTTGTACCAAGCAGTTCCAATCCCGTAACCGACCGCAGGGATCTTAGCGCCTGAGTTTAGAGTAAAAGTAGAAGTAGACATGATGATATTGTAGAATTTATTACACCGAGATTTTGTCCGAATTTATAACTCCGGGAGATCAGAGGGAAAACGCAATTCGGAGTAGATATCAGACATTTTAAGCTGGCATTCTCTAATTGCTCCCTCCTCTTCCGAAACGGGCTTGCTCCTGACGCCATATCGAGCCTCCTTTGTTATCCTTGTATTAGGGTTGAGTGCACGTGATAAGGCTAGGGCAGAGAAAGCACGACTTGCCGCAACAGGAAACACAAGCATCTCAAGCGTATCTTTCAGCACGCGCACTTTTGGTGCCTGCTCCCAGACTAACAACAGCTTTTGTCAGTTTCGAGCCAGTACATCAACAAGCATCAAAACATCGAAATGGTATGTGAATAACAAAACTAAGGCTGGCATGTTGGCAGCGCATTAGAGATATCAATGGCAGAGTTCTCTAGTCTATTTTGTATTTGTTTTGGATGAGAGAGACATGCAAATATCAAGCAACTGGGTGCCTGTGAAGGCGAAGCTTTGATATCCGCTTTCAACTGCGACACCGCCAGCGATTTTCATCACAACAACTAACAACTAAATCTTTTGCTTTTATTAGAGTGGCACCAGTTCAAACCCCATGCGTGAGCTTCGCATTGAGAAGCTGACTTTGAACATTTGTGTTGGTGAATCCGGTGACAGATTGACCCGTGCCGCTAAGGTGCTGGAACAACTGTCTGGTCAAACCCCTGTTTACTCAAAGGCCCGATACACCGTCAGAACCTTTGGCATCAGGAGAAACGAAAAGATTGCTGTTCATGTTACTGTCCGTGGACCAAAGGCCGAGGAGATTTTGGAGAGAGGATTGAAGGTCAAGGAATACCAGCTCCGCAACAAGAACTTTTCAGAGACCGGAAACTTTGGATTTGGCATCTCAGAACACATCGACTTGGGAATCAAGTACGACCCTTCGATTGGTATCTACGGTATGGACTTTTACGTTGTTATGGGACGTCCAGGTGCCCGTATTGCCCGCAGAAAGAGAACCCGGGCCAAGATTGGCGGTGCCCACAAAGTCACAAAGGAAGACTCAATCAACTGGTTTAAGCAGAAGTACGATGCTGATGTCTTGAACAAATAGTCTTAATTATCTTTGATGTATGGTATATTCGCAACGAGATTAAAAAATCTTTCACCAACCCCAAGCTCAAAATACATTTTTCCGATGTAAAGATTACAATGCAGTACTGTACAATATAATACAATACGCGATGATAAAATAAGAGATTGTTTAAACATTGTAACTTATTTATGTCTAGGAGCAATGCAGTGCTTAATTTTGTCTAGAATACCAATCCAAAAGATTGTAGTAAAAAAAGAGTACTAATCGTTTATATCATCTCGTCTGAGCCTGCAGTTCTGCTATAGCTATTCCCACATTAATAGATCCCTTGATTTCTTCTTTCCATGTTTGTGTCAAGTAGTCTAGCTTGGGCTTTGCCTCGAGTTGCCGTCGCTTTCTTTCACTATTTATATCTTCCACAGCTTTTCTCTTTTCGTTCACTTCTCTTTCTACAATTTCCACACTATTTGACGTGCACTCAAGTGTCCTTAGCCAGTGGTTTTTGCCATGCTCTGCTAGTAATGCGTTGGATCGTTCTCTTAAAAGTGTGAGCGAAAGAGCAGTATAGGCTTTTCTGAAGTCAAACTCTCCTCCTTTACTTTCGTCATATAGGTCTGAATACTTTGATAGATTTACCCCTCCCATACTGTATTCATTTTCTTTAAATGATCCGTTTGATTCTGCAATGCTTGCTATTTTTTCTATCTCTTGTTCAAAAAGTGAGTGCGTATTGTGTTGGTCGGATGGAAACAGCTCTGTGACTCGCTTGTGAAGTTTTGCAGTTTTTGTTGTCTTTAGCTCTGATTCTATGAGTTTTTCTACAACAGATCTCTGTTCATCTGATATGTCGCCATCGATGTAACTTAACGAATCCAGCGTTTCCATCTTGGCTGTATTGAATGCATAGGTTTTCATGTTGGAGGTTGTTTTTACAAAACGATTCTAACATCCAGACACCTCATCGTTGGGGAAGCGCGCGCGCGAGAGAGAGAGAAAGACAAGATGGGTGAACAAGATCCAAGCACTAGAAGAATGATCTCGTTCATCTGATCAGATATGGTAAAACCATAAATGCTAAAAGGCATGTAAATAAAAAGGGGAAGTAATATAAAAGAGACTTTATCACTTGCTGGTAGCTCTATTTTTTATGCTTCTTTTGCTCACATCCGTGGCCAACACAGATGACAAGCCCCAAAAAGCTTCTCTCCCATAAGCTTTCATCTTATTCCTTTTTAACAGTATATTCCCTTGAAGACTCACTGTTTGCAACAAATATTGCAATCTTTGTGAGCAAGAAACTGCTAATCACGTGTGCATTGTTTACCTTTTGCGGAGTCAGCCGTGGAGTCTGTGCCGGGTAACTTTACAGCCTCCTCCCATCCGCAAAAGGAGTTGCTTATCCACTCCCGCCACCTTCCTGCTATCTTCCGTATCAACCAAGATCTCTCATCTCAAGCGATTAATTAACCGTTCAATACTTATAGAAAAGTGCCCAGTTTCATTCTTTTATTGAATATTTGCTTATATTTTCATACACCATCATCATGAAGTTTACTCTTGCCACCGTTTCTGCCTGGATGGCGTTGGCTTGTGGAGTCCAAGGTGCAGTCTTTAGAACCAACATGCAAAAGGTTCCACTGGCTGACCAGCTCAAAGGATCCACTTTTGAAGAGCATGTTATGCGTCTTAGCAATAAATATCGCAGCATTTATAACAAGGTCGTTGGCAACCAGGAGCAGGTTCCTCTAATTGAGATTGAAGGCGCTCATGATGCCCCATTGACCAATTACTTGAACGCACAGTACTTTACGGAAATTGGCCTGGGAACTCCTGCTCAGAGCTTTAAGGTCATTTTGGACACTGGTTCTTCCAACTTGTGGGTTCCAAGTTCCGAGTGCACTTCAATTGCCTGCTATCTGCACCAGAAGTACGACTCATCGGAATCTAGCTCCTACAAGGCGAACGGCTCCGAGTTCTCCATCCAGTACGGTTCTGGATCTCTGTCTGGATTTGTTTCTCAGGACACTTTGACCATAGGTGACTTGGTTATCCCTAAGCAGGACTTTGCCGAGGCCACTAATGAGCCTGGATTGGCCTTTGCCTTTGGCAAGTTTGATGGGATCTTGGGACTTGCATATGACACCATCTCAGTTAACAAGATCGTTCCACCGATCTACCAGGCTATTAACAATGGCTTGCTCGATGAGCCAAGATTCGCCTTCTATCTGGGTGACACCGAGAAGAGCTCTGATGGTGGTGTTGCCACCTTTGGTGGTGTTGACGAGACACTTTATGGTGGCAAATTGACACACTTGCCCGTTAGAAGAAAAGCCTACTGGGAGGTGTCTTTCGACGCTCTCACTCTCGGCGATGAAACTGCAGAGTTTGAGAACACTGGTGCTGCTATTGACACGGGTACTTCATTGTTGGCACTCCCATCTGGCTTGGCGGAGATCTTGAACGCTGAGATTGGTGCCAAGAAGAGCTGGTCTGGCCAGTACACCGTTGACTGTGCTGCCCGTGAGAGCTTGCCAGACTTGACATTCACGCTTGCTGGTTACAACTTCACCATTGGCCCTCATGACTATGTTATTGAACTTTCTGGATCTTGCGTTTCTGCATTCACCCCCATGGACTTTCCTGCTCCAATTGGTCCATTGGCTATTCTAGGTGACTCTTTTCTTCGCCGGTACTACTCAGTTTATGACCTCGGCAAGGACACCGTCAGCTTGGCCAAGGCTATTTAAAAAGGGACGAGCGAGATACTAGTATTGTTTAATTTTTGTTTTTGTTGACAAGTATTTGGGAATGTATGAGGATTCGAAAGAGGTGTGGTTCATATATCATTACTTTATATCTCAGGAAAATTGTAAAACGAAATAAAAAACTACCTATATTTTTGTTTTGTTTGATATATAATGCAAAGAGCCAGTTCCGGTTTCTTTTAAAAAGTAAGTATGATCATAACCGTCATGGACAGATCTGCATGTCGTAGTGATTGCGCTATCTCTCTATCTTGAATTTCTCGGTAGAGTCGGCCGAAGAATATACGCTAACTCGACACCTTCTTTCCCACCACTCCTTTCGCCCTGAACAAACCCATCAACAATGACAATCAATAAGAAGCCTCTTGTGCTAATTGTGGGCAAAGTGGACCGGGCAGTAGATGAACTGGAAGAGCTTCGTGAAATAGCCGATGTTCAACAGATGGAGTCTCGGAACCGAGCCGAATTCATATCGGACTTGCATGGCAAATATGGGGAAGTTGTTGCGATATATCGGACCTACGAATCGACCGAAGTAATCGGTCGTTTCGATAAAGAGATTGCGAGGAACATGCCCAAGAGCCTAAAGTCTGTTTCACACAGGGGCGCGGGCTATGATCAGATTGATGTTGAGGCCTTTTCGCAACAGGGAATCCAAATTTCAAACGTTACTGAGCCCGTTTACGCAGCTACTGCGGATACCCATATCTATCTTTTACTGGGGTCCCTCCGTAACTTTGGACAGGCAGAAAAACAACTAAGGAAGGGATTATGGACTAAAGGTGTTGGTATGGGACAGGATCCAGCGACAAAAGTGCTTGGAATTGTGGGGATGGGTGGTATTGGAAGAGCGATTAGAGACCGAGCTCTGCCGTTCGGATTCAAAAAGATTATCTACCATAACCGGTCAAAGCTTTCTCCGGAGCTTGAGAAAGGAGCAGAGTATACAAGTTTCGAGGAACTCATTTCCACCGCTGATGTTATATCTCTGAGTCTTCCTCTGAATGCAGATACCCGGCATCTCATCAACAAATCCTCAATTGCAAAAATGAAGGACGGGGTCGTCATTGTGAACACAGCAAGAGGCGCAATAATCGACGAACAGGCCTTGGTAGACGCTCTCGACTCGGGCAAAGTCTTTTCAGCTGGTCTCGATGTGTTTGAAAAAGAGCCAGAAATCCACCCTGGTCTGATCCACAACAATAGGGTCGTAATGACACCACATGTAGGAGTTCTCACCTCCTACGCGCTCTACCAAATGGAGGCATTTGTAATTGAGAACGTGAAAAGCTGTCTCACCACAGGCAAAGTTATCTCGCTTGTGTATGAGCAGAAAGATATAGATTTTCCAAGTTAAAGAGATAGATGTAGACATCCCAACACCTCTCTTTGTCCTACCCACCTTTCGTTTCTCTTTTCTCTTCAGCAGCTGCCCTGGCCCGACATGTATGAGAAGCCGTTCCCATTTCCAAAGATATACCAGTTCCCACCCTTTTTCACAAGGCAGCCGAACGAACAGACCCGACATGCGCAAGTATCAAACTGGATATCGATAATCCTCGCATACGCCCGTTATCACCGAATCTGGATTCTGAACGCCGAGGGTTACCCTGTCTCGTTCGGGAAGATTGGCGACGAGCCGCCAGAGCTGCCACAAGAGACAGCTGCCCAGGACCAGGAGGATGTGGCTCAGACAAGCATATTTGAGAACAAAGAGATTGATAGGAAGGTGAATGCAGAGTTTGCGCATGAGCTGTTGGAAGAGTTGGTCAAGTTGGGACATGCACAGTGGGAATCGCAAGCAGGAAACGACTCGAGCAAGAGGAAGAAAGGTCCAAAGAGCAATTTGATTTTATTTTGGAGAAAGCCTGAAGAGTGGGCCACAATAATTTTTGATTGGGTAAGTGGTGGCTAGTTTGAGATTGGGATATTGGAGAGTGCTAATACTTTTTTTTGTAGGTTGAATCTACAGGTCAAAGTGGATCAATATTAACATTATACGAGTTGAGAAATGGTGATCTGGCACAGTCCAAAGAGTTTCACGGTATACATCCGAAAGTTCTACTACGTGCTTTGGAAGTCTTGGCTAAAAGGGGCAAAGCGCAAATAATGAAGGATGATGAGGGCCAGTTTGCTGGAGTGAAGATTGTATGAAACGAATAGCTCCAGGTGTGGTGTAATGCATATTGTGTCAACCGACTAAACAAGTACATCAAAACTTGAACGATGGTAATGGGCAGATTAGCAAAACTTTTTAGTGATTTCGGAAACGCTAACAGCCCGTCGGGTGTTTTGTGATGTCGACTTTTCGTCTTCCGATACTAGTACTAATACGGTATAGATGAATGGAAAGTGTAACGTTAGGACTCAATAGGTTAGATGCTGCTATTCTTCCGACATGGCATGATTCCTGTTTGAGATTTGAAGCTTAGATTTATAGTAGCGTGTACCGAGCAACCTGGAGATTCTCACAATCTTTCAATTTGTGTGTGTGGACTTGAAGATCCTGGTTTGAAGTAGTCCAGTAATAAGAAGATCAAGTCAAATGGCCATGCTCTTGTTATGTGTAAAACTCTTAGCATTTGAAATATTGCTTTAGAGCTAGATTGAGTTCTTAAAACAAAGATTCCGAAACACACTCCTACTGACTTATACACATACGTTTCGGACGGTTTCTGGATACATTGCAAACATGCCAGAAAGGCAGACATGGGAGAAGACAAGAGAAACACAAACAAGAACCTTTTAGGGTCTCTATCGATGAGGCTTGCCTCCACAGACTGTTTTGTTGACCATGCAACGTATACTTCAGGTTTATTCTATTTGGGACCAATCTGAACTGTTTGGGGTATGTTGCTTCCTGTTCCTTTGACATGTTTCAATTTCAGTTGTGATCCAGCGGTGTTCAATCCTGGATGCCACATCTCTTATCATCTTTTTGAAAGAACTCTTTTTTACCTGCAAAATAACTCAAACATTTATTCCTTATTACAACTCCTGCCAAATGTCGAAGATGTGATCAGAATCTAGAAGAATTAAAAAAGAATAGGAGTATAGAAAATTTTTATTTTGTGCGTCATACTATAGTTTTAAGCACTTGTACCTGAAACCTCAAATAGGAACTCTAAGGATGTTTCTGTTTTCTTTGACAAATCCAATTTGAACTGATTCGGAAATTGAACTTAATTCGGTGCCTGCATCTCATCCAGTAGGTACAAGAGAGAAGTATGGAATCGTCTCCGAGGAGCCAAAAAAATGGAAGAAAGGTACCCCGAGTAACCACTTATACGCTTGAAATTCAAATACTGGTAAAAAGAGATGGATTAGAGTTTGGCGTATGCAGGATTAGAAAATCAAACGCATCACCAGGGGTCTCGAGCGAGCGGTCTATTGTGTGCACTTCTTTTGAGGGCCTTATCTACACAGGAAAAAGAGCTGGTTGACAAGGCGTACATTACATGACATCACCATCATGAAGAAATAAGGCCAATAACGGTTCAGGGCAAAGTCAAAAATTAAACTCAATCCTGACTGACTCGGATGATCGAAACCTCTTTCTCCTTTTGTTCCCCCTTCTCCTTTTCAGACTTGGCAAAATAAGCATGAAATAGACTTTTTTCCCAGGGGGGCGAGATCGAGAGCGAGAGCTACGCGCATTCCGAAACCGCTCAGGACATTGGATTAGGTCTTGGTGGAGTGTCGTGCATACAAACCCAGCAGTTTCTTTGGCGTCTCACGGCTGGTCATCCAGCGCTTATCATCTCCTAGATTTCTCTAGCTTTGTGGTGAATAAAGTTCAGGACAATAGGAGATGACGAAGATGATAATGACTAGCATCTGATCCGTGACGTGGAAGAAAGGAGGCCTTGTTTATTCCTGAAACGCACTCGGAAGGGATGTTGGGGTTTCAGTTTTTTTAACAAGCGGCTTGGCTTGGCTGTGTTTCAATGACCATTTTCTCCAGGTGTACAGTTACAAGCTTCTTTGAAAAATTGCCAACAAAAAAATAAGGATAAAGGATAATGTGGCGACAACGAACGAATGAATGAATGGAAACCTGGTCGGTTATAGTTTCGAGGCACAAAAAAAAATCGTATCCAACGTTGCCTCATTCCTGGATCCTGGAGAGTTTTTTGTACCACAAATTCGCTGAGGAGGGAACAAACCTTTTTCGCTTTCCGTTTGTGTCAGTTGCATCGAATTACTGCCGTTTTGGGAAAATCCCCAATGCGCCATGCAGGTCCTCTGGAACCTCTTGCGTATCTTTAAATTTTTAGTCCTGTTGCGTGTTTGTCAAGAAAAAAAAATGATGCTTTTTGCATGGGCGGTTCGATACCAACTAGCTAGTCCAGGCTGCGGCTGGAGCTGCGACATCTGCATCGAAGAAGATGGAGAGGGTCTAGGGCATTCTAATTCCAAACAGTTTTTCATATAATCTGAGGTTTCTGTCCTTTGCTTTACATTTTCCCTTTACTCGCTTTTTGCAATCCCTGTTTCCTCTTCCTTCTCTTTCTCTTTGACACATTTATTCACTTCTACGCTCCTTTTTCAAAAAACAGGACCCAATCTCGTCTTTCTTTTTCATTGAGAGTTTTATACTTCTTTATCTAGTGTTCCAATAACGCCTTTTACTACATGTGAGTATTGATTTTTTTTCCGAACCGGTACATAATCAACCGATTGTGAGTGCCAGTTTTAACATTTTATAACTCTAGATCTATCGCGGAAGAACACCATATATATATATTTTTTTAGAATTTTGGGATTGTTTTTGTTATTTTGGAAAAGATCAAAATGAAGCTTCACACAATCATTCTTTTACATCTGACCTCTCTTGCGCTGGCCGCACCTGCTGCTCTTGAATCTGGATCGAACAATTTATACCATCAACATCATAAACATCATCATGATAAGCGCGCAGTTGCCGTGGAATACGTCCACGTTACAATCACAGTGGATGAGAATGGCAACACTGTTGCTCCTCCTTCAACCGCCTCGCTAGAGCCCGTTTCTGTTGCTGTTTTCAAAGATCTCGCAGGCGTTTCCGATTCTGCTTCTGTAACAACAACACAAGAATCAGAAGTGGAATCGGTTACAGAGTTGGAATCGGAAAGTGAAGCTACTTCTACTGTTGTTTCAGAATCAAACGTTTATACATCATCATCATCAACATCATCATCATCATTTGAAGAATTGACCACAACTGCTACAAGTGGAGCCGGATCCTCTACTTTTTCAAGCGAGGCTGAATCAAGCACAAGCTCTCAAGAGGCGCCATCATCTTCCTCCTCAACAACAACAACATCATCACCAAAAGCCACCTCCACTTCCGGTTCCTCCTCATCTGGAATTTTTGGAGATTTGGAATGGTATCAAGACCCAACAGGCGAATTTGAAGACGGGGTTCTAGGGTGCGATGAGTTCCCTCTCGGCAACGGCGTTATTGCTCTGGACCATCTTGGGTTTGGAGGCTGGTCTGGGGTTGAAAACCCGGACACATCCACAGGCGGCAATTGCAAAGAAGGAGCATACTGTTCCTACGCCTGCCAACCGGGTATGTCCAAGACCCAATGGCCATCATCGCAGCCTGAGAACGGTGTGTCTATTGGTGGGCTCTATTGCCAGGACGGCAAGTTGTACCGGTCCAACACCAACACCAAGCATCTCTGCGAATGGGGGGTTGATTCAGCCTATGTTGTTTCGGAGCTGGATGAATCCGTCGCAGTCTGCCGAACCGACTACCCAGGCACGGAGAATATGGTAATTCCAACTTTTGTTACCGCGGGCGGTAAACTTCCTCTGACGGTTATCAACCAGGACACCTATTACAAATGGCGAGGGTTGCCCACATCCGCACAATACTATGTCAACTACGCAGGTTACGATTGGCAAAAAGGATGTCAATGGGGTAACGAGACCACGGATTACGGCAACTGGGCACCTCTCAACTTTGGGGCCGGATGGGCCGACAATGTTTCGTACCTCTCTTTGATCCCGAACCCCAACAACCGTGATTCTCTCGATTACAAAGTCAAGATTGTGGCCTATGATGATAACTCTGTTGTCAGTGGCCAGTGCGTTTACGAGAACGGTAAATATAACGGGGATGGTACTGATGGTTGCACCGTGGGTGTCACCTCGGGCAAGGCCAAGTTTGTTCTTTACAACTAGGTTAGTATTTAGTACCTTTAAATGTAGTTTCTATGTGGAAATTGAATTGAATTTTTGTCGTTTTGGGATATACCTGGATTGTTCTGTGTGTATGGATGGGAAGCAAAGTGGCTGGTCCAAATCAAATCGGGTTTTTCATCGTAATTATTGGGCACTTGCCAGTTTATATTATTCCCCTTCCCCCCAAAGATAGTGATGATGAGAGGTACAAGAGGGCTGGCTCATCGCAGACATAATTATCGGCGGTACGAAACATGTGCATAGTTAGTGGTAATGATCGATAAAAACAGATGCAATGTTCCATTTTCGGGACTCACATATTTGAATCCTTCATCTGTGCCAACCACCTTCATTTCAAAATCACATCTATATAACGAAATGCTCTGCTACAACTTTCTGATAAAAGTTGATAACTTTGAAATTACCCACCTCCACAAACAAAAAAAAAAAGATTAGGAATAGGAATAGGAACAGGAACAAAATTTCTTAGATGGCTGGACTTGTGCTTACTTTCAACGTCAACAGCCACACGACTATAAACCTCTACGTTTTATTTCTTCGATTTGTTCAATTTTTCTTTGCGGGATTGATCTTGGGAATATGTTGCTACAATGTTCGACTAGCACGAACTGTTGATCACAGTCGAGTTTTTTACGGACTTGTATTTGGTCTCGTATTGGCGATTTTTTCAATGCTTACACTACTTCTTTACTGCTTCAACTCTGCACGTCGATTACTATGGTTATTTTGGCTTGATATTTGTTTTTTTGTCGCTTGGTTGCTTGCGTACTTTTGGTATTGGGATGTACTGTCTCCTCTTGATTGTAAAAGACGAAATGCGAATCCTTTTTCGGGCAACAAGTGTCAGAGAGATCAGGCCCTGTTGATATTCGACGTGGTGCTTGCGGTTCTTTGGCTTCTAACAGGCTTGATCGGGGCGATCTGTGTATGGAGAGCATACCATAAGAAACCTGCGGCTGTGGCTCCAAGCGAATCGAAACCAGAACCAGAGACAAGACCAGCGTCCGCGGGCACCAAAAGCTACCACACGGCCAACTCGAGAGGAACAGGCCACCTGGAGCATCTGCCGCTGCCAATGTACCAGCCGCCGGCCCATATGGGCTCACCACGACACCACCTCGGACACCACGGACACGGACATGGACATGGGCCTGAACCAGGGATCCCCATAATCCCGTATACGCGGAGCCATACCACCGATGATGAAAAACGAAGCTTTTTCAGCGTTCATACAAACGGGCTTGGCCCCCGTCCACAACCACATCATTTTGGTGATATGCCTAGGCACAGCAGAAGCAGGACGAGAAGTGGTACGGGGAGTGGGAGCTGGAGCAGTCGAACACGGACGAGTTGGAGTCGAAGCCGGAGTCGAGGTCGAAGCGGGAGACATTTCCCACATGGACTGGGACAGAGCATAAGCCGGAGTTTTCGATCGTGAGGTTTAATTGACAATCCAAGTTGAAGCTTGAAACTTGAAGTTTGAAACTTGAAACTTGAAACCTGACTTTTATTTTTATTTATTACTATGAGCGGTATACTACTAAGGACGAAACGCACACTGAACACCTTTTGATGGTGTATAATTTGGTCATTTTTTGAAGGATAATGATATGTTACTATGAACTAGTGTACAACGAGAACAACAGCAGCAGTAGTTGCTTCTTCTGTTTGCTGCTGCTGCTGCTGTTGCTGCTGCTAGTGTTTGTGATTTTTAAACGGGCAATTCAAACTTTTCACCTTGCATGACCTTTGTATAATAAATGTAAAAGAAATCTGAATAAATTGCAGTTTGGATAATTCCAGCAACAACGCTTATCCAACCAATACTTCTGGATTCGGTAAAGTAACGGTATATCCAATTAGGGATGTAGAGGGCACGATATATGCCCAGGGCAAAGATGTAATGGGTTGTGATTGTCTCTGCTTCTCCTGTTCTTTGAAGCATAAACAACTGGGGCAAGATTGCGACGGATTCGAGCCATATACTGTAGGCCCAGCAGAGTTCGAGTAAATTGTAGCCCTCGTTGAACAGGAGAGCCATGATGGCAGATCCACCGAGAAGATAACGAATGTCCAGCGTGTCGATTGTGCTTCTCGTGGGCTTGTACTTGTAACTAATGAGATATAGAATGTATGCGGATGAAAATATATAGAGCAACTTCATGAAGACGAGATAGGCAGAGAGCCAGCTGGAACCGGGCAGCAGGACCAAATCCAGGTAGCGAGTGCAAAAGACTATTGTGTAGAGCAGCTGTGTGCGGAAGGATAGTCCCGCGGAGGACTTGGAGGTCTGGATCTTGTACAGCAGGATGAAGAAGCTCGCGAGATGTGACATGTCTGCCACAAACCGGAAGATGTTCATGGTGCGGTAGGTTTTGTGTATACTTGCGATGATGCTTTGCTGGATGTTTTGGAGGAGAGCACCGGTGCTGACTAACAACATGCGCACGTGGGAACAACATACAACATCTATATTCACAACATGCACAACATGCGAATTTGCTCGTTGCTCACCTTGGCGGTCGTCTCGCACGGTATAAAAGCCCACGATCCGCTGCTCTCCTTTTTTCCTCTTCCATTTCCTCCAAACCTGGTTTCAGATCTCGACATGCTGCTTTCCACATGAGATGTCCCCAGAGGACCACCCGGGCTCTTTCAAGCTCTTTCAAGCCCTCTCCAGTCCTCTCCAGCCCCGGCCACCCCTCGCCCCTCGCCCCGAGTGCCTGCTCGTGTCTGCTTGCTCCTCTGCTATCGAGAATGATACGCTCCGCCGTGCCATTGGCTCCCGACCCCCGACCCCAGCCCCAGCCCAGCCTCTCTGACCATGGCTTTGTCCTCTAATCGCCGCTCATCACGCCCGTTTCCACTTGCACCGTTCTAGACCGGCCGTTACCCGCCGAGCACTCTGCTGTTCTGCGGGGGCCGCGCGTAAATCTGAGCACGTCCGCCATTGCGCTCAGTCAGCAACGGAGCTGCGTAGCGGATATATAACGGCCCGCAATTGCTGTTCTTTCTTTCTCTTCTCTTTTCTCTTTTCTCTTGCCATTGCAATTGCATCTCCCATATCTCTTTTTTGAACTATAACCATGGTCAAGGCTGGTATGTAGATTGGATTGGGCTCTAGAATTGGCAATCATGCTATAGCATTGTGGGGTGTCGATCCGGATAGATCCACCCATTCCGCTTTGCGCTTTGCGCTTTGCGCTTTGCAACTGTTTTCTGATTTTTGAGCAGAGCAAAGCTAACCATAAATGTGCCATTCAGTTGCTGTTCTCCGCGGAGATTCGTCCGTTTCGGGCATTGTTACGTTTACCCAGGAATCTGAGGATGCGCCAACCACGATTTCCTACGAGATTTCGGGAAACGACGCCAACGCTGAGCGTGGATTCCATATCCACGAGTTTGGCGACAACACGAACGGGTGCACATCCGCAGGCCCCCATTTCAACCCTTTCAAGAAGACCCACGGGGCGCCTGTGGACGACGAGCGCCACGTTGGCGACCTCGGCAACATTGCGACGGACGCTGAGGGCGTGGCCAAGGGCTCCAAGACGGACAAGCTGGTGCAGCTGTTCGGGCCCAACAGCATCATTGGGCGTACCGTCGTTGTGCACAGCGGCGTGGACGACCTGGGCAAGGGCGGACACCCAGACTCGCTCAAGACGGGCAACGCGGGAGGCAGACCGGCCTGTGGTGTCATTGGCCTCTCGGCGTAGACGTGGAGCTCTTGAGCTCTTGAGCTCTCGTTTAGCTCCGGCTCTAGTTTTTAGATGTAGCAAATACAGTTGCAAGTACAAATTTCACGGAGTAGAGAAAGTGTAGAAAATCGTGCGGGCTGTGCAATCGTCATGTATTTTTTTGATATGAAAAGGGTGGATGCTGCTGCCTCTCTCCATCTCTCTCAACATTCACACTTGCTCCAACAAAACCAGCACATTCAAGACATGTCCAAGGCCATCGTGCGATCGATCAAGAACAGGGCCGTGGGCTACACTCCGACCCAGGTGCGAGCCCGCAACGCGACCAGCAACGAGCCGCTGGGCCCCACGACCGCGGAGATGCAGGACCTGGCCCAGTTGTCGTACTTTGTGGTGGAGCGGTTGGAAATCATCGACATTCTGGAGAGGCGGCTGAACGACAAGGGCAAGAACTGGCGACACGTTTGTAAATCTCTGGTGGTTCTGGATTATCTGGTCCGTCACGGCGACGAGAGCATGATTGCTTGGTGCGACCAGCGACTCTACGAAATCAAGACCCTGAGAGAGTTTCGATATCTGGATGAACACGGTTTGGACCAAGGCATTGCAATCCGCGACAGGGCGAACATTCTCTACGGCCTGCTGATGAACAAGGAGCGTCTGATGGCAGAGCGGGCGTCCTTGGGAGTTGGCAATGGCAATAGCAATAGCAATAGCAACGGCAACGGCTACTCGATGGCCTCACCCATGCCCATGGGGACAGCCACGAGAAGTATGACCCTGGGCACGTTCGGCCCGCCAGAGTATCCGCCACCTCCCAGACGAAGCAACTCGTTCAACGTGGCGACGGTCCAGGAAGAGGCTCCCCGGCCCCAGGCAGCGGACCCGAACGAGGAGCTGGCAAAGGCGCTGGAAGAGAGCAGGCGGACCGCACAGGCTGAAGAGCAGCGACGGCAGCTGGAGTCGGTGGAGGACGAGGATCTGCGCAGGGCCATTTTGCTCAGCAAGGAGGAAGAGATGACCCGCGAGCGGATGAAGGACCAGGAGGACTCTGCGTACCAGATGGCTCTGAGGCAATCGCAATCGCAGTCGTCCCAGGCCTCGATCCCGGTGCCCGAGGTGTCGCTGATCGATATGGAGCCCTCGGGCGGTTTCAGCTACTCGCGCCCGCCCCAGCAGCAGATCCAGCAGCCGCTGCAAACGGGCTTTCTCAACAGCTTCTACGACACCCAGGGCCAGCCTCAGGGCCAGCCTCAGGGCCAGCCTCAGGGCCAGCCTCAGGGCCAGAGTCCGACGGCTCTGCCGTTGAGAACGGGCTCCAACAATCCTTTTGCCAAGTCTGCGCCGGTCTCGCCCTCGATGGCTGCTCCAATATCGGCCTCTGCGTTTGGGGGCACCAGTCCCAACATGAGCTCTCAGGGATATCCACCAGCAGCTACAACAGCTTCAGGACCTGCTGCCCCAGGACCTGTCCCAGGACCTGCACCTGCCACGACGACAGGCTCGAACGAGCACTATAGCGAACTCAACACGCTTCTGGCAACGGGTGCCGAGGACGGTGGAATCGACACTTTTGGCAACACGGGTGAGCTTCGTGTTCCTGCTCAACACGGAAGCACCGGCGGCTTTGTAAACTCTGCTGGTACAGGAATTCCTTCTAATCCCCCGACGAGTGCTAATAGTGCCACCATGGGTGCGAATCCATTTACGACCCAGCCCACAGGGTACGGATTTGGCAATTTGAACACAAATACTTTCACAGGAAGTGGACATCCGGGACTTGGACGATCAGGCAGTAGGAACAACCTTATTGATATGTGATTGATTTCTGGTTTTATTTTATTTTTGTTTTAATCTCTTGTTCGTTCGTTTCGTTTCGTTTCGTTTCGTTATGCCGAAGCAGATATATACTGCGTCCGTATTTTGTAGCAAGTGGTGGTAGTTAAGATGGGCTCTTTATCAAATATCATAGTATTGAAGCCTATAATAATAGATGAGAACAAACCATTTGGAATATACCAACTGTTTCCATGTCAAGTATAAGAATATCGACATTTATTCAAATCTATATATATAGTATGTATGTCTACTAATTTGACAATACTAAACGCATCTAGAACCAAAAGAAAAACCAGAGCTTTTTATCGGATTCCCATTCCACTCTTTCTTTTTTTGTAAAAAAATAGATATAAAAAAAGAAACAAATCGGCCACCATCATGATCAATAAAATACAACAGTATACAATATATATTGTTAAAATTGTGGAAAGAGTCAAGATTAGAAAAGATAGGGGCAAGAAATGAATTATACCATGCAATCAACAGGCACAACAAACAAAACAAAACAATAGAAAGAAAGAAAAAAAAGTGGTCGTTAAAAAGGAGGATCTATACAGATCACTGGACTGGACTATCATTTTCGAGATAGAGGTGAAACCACCTTCATCCTTGTATGAGGATCTATAATCTCAATAGGACGCTTCATAATCTTCTTTGAGATGGATGATGATGATGATGAAGATGAAGATAAGACTGAATCTGAAACAGGTCGTGCTCCAGGAGACTGTAAAGATGATTGTTGGTATAGCACCGGGTTATTGGGGATGGGAGAAGCGAGAGGTGAACGATGGGTATAATCCTGATACCCGTACACGTGGTAGGGATTATTAGACTTTATGGCTTGATACTGCGAGGGCTGTGGAGCAAGAGGAGGAGGTTAGTCTTACCAGTTGAAAAAGGAGGGAGGTAAATTTTTTGAAGCAAGCTTGAAACACTTACACTGTTATAGTCCAACTTGGGGCAAAACTCGAGATCATCCTCGAGATCAAACCCTTTCCCAGCATAGTGTCTGGACCGAGGGGGAGAATAAGTTGTACAGGAGGTCAAGGAGGAAGAAGAGGCGACACCTGGAGAAAGCATAGCTTTTAGAGGTGTGTGGACTGGAGGGCTAGAGGCACTCATCGGGTACGAGGTGTTCATCATCATGATGGATCCATTTGTGCCATAGCCTGCGATTCCTCCAGCTCCAGCTCCAGCTCCGGTTACAGCTACAGCGCCTGGACCCGTGCCAACTCCAACCCCTACTCCGGGAGAGGACACATTCATGAGGTAGGGCGTCTTGCCCTGGTGCACACTGTTGATCATGCTGTTAATGTTGTTATTGTTGTTGGGCAGGCCAACATTCGGGTGGGATCGAAAGGAATCCGAGTCTTGGTAGTAGAACGTCATGTATAGATACGAGCCGGCGCCAGAGCACAACACAGAGCGAGAACAGAGCGATAACGAGAGCGATAACGAGAGATAGCGAGGTTGCGAGTGAGAGCAAGAGAGCAAGAGAGAGAGAGAGAAGTAGCGAGATGCCCCGACACAAACCGGCCTCATTCCGCTACACCCACACGCCCGCCCCGGTACCGCCGCCACTGCTCCATCGTCTCGATCGCACTGCGCCAGTTCGCCGTGGCCGCCGCCAGCTGTTCGCGAAGAGCCGCGGCCTCGCGCTCCTTCGCCTCGAGCTCCGCGGGAGGCGCCCGTGGAGAGCCCGCGACCTGTCCGAGCGTCTGCCGCAGCGCCTCCAGCGACGCCGCGACGCTGTGCCGCACCGTGCCAAAGTCCTCCTGCTCCAGCACCATCTGCGCCAGGTCCAGCTTGCCCGGGTCGAGCCCCCCGGCCGCGGCGTCCTCGAACTCCAGAAAGGCCTGTGGCCGTGGGATGGAGTCGCTGGCTGTATCCGTAGTCGTAGTCGTAGCCGTCGCCGTCGCCGTCGCAGCTGGCGCCTGGAGGCCTTGGGCACACGCGGAAACCCATCTCTGGACATTGCGGCACAGCTGGATCATGTCCTGCTTCTCCACGGCCAGGTTGAAAATCAGCGTCGTGAGGTCCGACATGATCGTCTCCGTCTCCTTGTTCAGAATCTCGCTGTTGCTTGTGATGCTGCTGGCGGAATTGCTCTGGGCAAGCACAGCATCCACCACTGACTGCTCCAGCTCAAGCCCATTCCCACTGTGCTGGGCCTGGATGCCCGAAATCAACTTGAGCTTTCGGTTGTCCTGTAATCGGTCCTTCAACTTTGCAACTTGCGCATCTTTCCTCCGTAGTTCATTGGAAAATCTGTCTCGCAAAGCACCGCTAAACTGTTTCGATTTCGCCAATTCTTCCTTCAACCCCCGGTTCGAAAGCTCAAGGCTTTGCATAGATGCAATAGCGACCCTGCCTCTGTTAGTAGAGTGCTTGCTATGTGCACAACAAAACATATACTTACTGTTTTGAATTCTCCAGATTGTTTACCTTGTTCTCCAAAAAATCAATCTTCTCCGCCAACCTCAACTTATCCTGCTTCAATTGCTGTTCCAAATTCTGACGCGAATTAAGACTATTCACCAAACTCTCCTTTTGCTTCTTGCCCTTTTCCACCGCTTGAACCAACTGATAAATAAGATTAATCACGGTCTTGTCATTCCGATACATCGTCTCCGTGACACTAAAATCCCGAATGTTTGTTTCTCCTTCGTCATTTTCATTTTCATTTTCATGGTTATTGGGAGCCCCTATCAACTGTTCAAAATCAGACGAAATGGAACAAAACATCAGTTGTTCATCCTCTTTGATAAACCCTTTAGATACAAGCGTGTTGTTCAATAATGAAGCAGCACTTTGAACATTCCGTGTAGATCCCGACATTTCCCTTCTTAATTTCCTAAACAAAACACCCCAAAAAACAGTAACGCAAATGAGAATTGTAGTTTTTGTTGAATTTCCATTCTCCAAGTACACATTTTTGTTCGTGTCGTGTAGGGGCCCCCCACCACCAAATATACACGCATGCGCGTAAACCTCAGCACTATATCTCACCACCTCCATCAACCACCACAAAAATACAAGAATACACATCCATCAGATACAAATTATGCCTAAAATACGTATCCAAGACCTTTTGCATGTGTTTTGGATGTACACGGTACTAACAATCTATTGTTTTTTTTGGTTTCTCTTTTGTTTACTATTTCTGCGATTACTGCGAAGGTAAGTGACAAACAAAACCTGGTTTCTCTCAAATTGTGTATTAATCATTTCAATTTCAATATAGTCTATTTAACTCATGACTCTATGAGTGTGAGGAGATCGCATGCTTCAGGAAGACAGCATGTAAAGTTGGTTTGTGATCATTATGAAAGTAAGTACACTTCTAAACAACAATCATTGAACCAAGATAACATATCATAACCTAACACTTTCTTGATTTTTTTTTGTTGTTGGATAGAGGCCGCACGAGAAAACAACATACCGATAGATATGGGCGATTTTCGAATGGCTTACGGGATAAACAGACAAGGTACAATTGGTTCCGGCGGAGACGTTATGGAATCGCTTAACGAGGGGATGCCAGGACTCAATCAAACTTCTCACAAGAAACAGAATAGACAACAACATCAGCAGCAGCAGCAGCAGGCTCCAATAAGAGCACCTTATGAAATTATGGAATCTAGATATTTACCCCCACCTCCAACGATATCTGGGATGATACCGCCTCCTGCTCCTTTATATAGTAGACCGGTACAATCCAGAGTTTAATATATATAATGGAACAGGTTAGACATTTTAAGACTACATTCTTTACTTTCTGGAGAAAACACAAACATTATGGGAAAAGAGATGATTGTTTTCGTCAATATTCAACCGATTGTGATAACCATCTCAATCTACCCCATCAAACATCAAAATTAAAAGACCAGTCATCTCTCAGTTTGAATTTTTGGAGAAATCTGTCCAGATTGACTAGTTAATTTGGTTATGACCCCTAATACCAACCAACCCTATTGCAAAAAGTAAGATGTTCCTTCAGTTAAACTCTAATATCACCATAAACCCGAAAATGAATTTTATCATAAAACCAATAAGTATATCTTTGCCTATGAGTTTTATTCATTTTAGATCATTCTTCTTTGACTTCATCACGTGAACGTGGTTGGCTGCAAGAGTATGCGTTCTTACCAAACATGTTACCCGGTCAGATCTCGCTAGTTTTTTTTTTTTCCCTCTCCTTTTCCCAATTTTTTTTTGTTAGTCTTGTTTATTTCCAGGACTTAATTTTAATCGAAATATCTGGAAACATGGCTGAACAACAGGTGCCCACTTTCAAATTGGTTCTCGTCGGAGATGGCGGTACTGGTAAAGTATGTTTAGACGATTCACAGAGTTTCCAAATTGGACACCCTATAATTATTATTATTTTGTATTTTTTTTTTTTTTCAGTTTTTGATCTTGTTGTCTGTTCTGATCAAGCCATTGGAATGGATCAAGTTTTTCACTTTTTGCTCTTTTTCCCCGTCCAACAACACACAACAAGCGATAACAACAGATCTAACCAAATTTATTCCAATTATTAGACTACCTTTGTGAAACGTCACTTGACTGGCGAATTTGAGAAAAAATACATTGCTACTTTGGGTGTTGAAGTCCATCCTCTCGCCTTCCACACCAACTTTGGCGAGATCAAGTTTGATGTTTGGGATACAGCCGGACAAGAAAAATTCGGTGGGCTCCGTGATGGTTACTACATCAATGGCAATTGTGGTATCATCATGTTCGATGTCACCTCCCGTATCACCTACAAGAATGTTCCCAACTGGCATCGTGATTTAGTCCGTGTTTGTGAGAGCATTCCCATCGTTCTTTGCGGTAACAAGGTCGACGTTAAAGAGCGTAAGGTCAAGGCCAAGACGATCACCTTCCACCGCAAAAAGAACCTACAATACTATGATATCTCCGCAAAGTCCAACTACAACTTTGAGAAACCCTTCTTATGGCTTGCAAGAAAGTTGGTTGGTAACCCCCAATTGGAATTCGTCGCTTCCCCTGCCTTGGCTCCTCCAGAGGTCCAGGTTGATGCTGACTTGATGAACAAGTATCAACAGGAGATGGAACAGGCAACCGCCATGCCATTGCCTGATGAAGAGGACGACGACCTTTAAAGAAGGAATAGTAATAGTAATAATAATAAAAAGAAAGACAGGCAGTGGGTGGATCGTTAAGAGAAACAAGAATTAGCCGTCCGTTCTCAACAATTGTGTTTGTGTTTGTGAGAAGATTTGATACGTATGTTGGCAATAGTTATCGACTTTCTTGCTGCGTGTTTTAAGCATTGGTGTTAATTGTCATACGAAAGTATATATATAGTATATAAAATAATGGAACCGACCTTCTTTGTTCTAACTTTGGAGATTTTGGAAATCTAGAAAATGTTGAAAAAAATTTGTGAATCACTACTCAAAGATAGTTTTATTTTTCCTCAGTCTTCTTCTGTTTAATCAAGAACATATACTTTATATCCATTATTATATCCGAAAGCTTACAAACTATAGGCTATAGAGAAAGAATGATATAGAAGTGGTGGTGCTCCTACGTGATTTTTACATCTATATTTCATTAATTATATGTACAAGCTTTCTGAATCATATGGTACAAAATAAATGCTCTTCATTTTTTATCTTCTGTTTTTTTTTTGTCGTTGTTTTTGTTAATGCCCTCGGTTTTCTGTTCGCCATCTTCAGTCTCATTCTTTTGTTGTCATGAAACGTATCAGGCTGGACTTTCATTTTTTTTTTGTTAATCGGTTGGAATGAATACCTCCCGTAACAACTCAACCAGTTTTTTAGAATCAAACATTGGACCAGGCATACTTTCCGCAGTAGGCAAAATTCTCAAAAGTTCATAGACCTCATCTTCAACAAATTCTTCAGGCCCATTATTGCTGCTGTTGCCATTACTATTATTATTATTATTATCTGCAACAGTTTTAGAATCTCCAAAATCTTCTCTTATCCTTTTCGTCACTGGTTCTGGTGATCCGTAAACGTCATCATTCCTGTTGACTCCATTCATACCCTGATCTTTCCCAATAAACCGATGTCCAAGATCATAATCGTAAATCAAATCAATATCAAAAGCAGTATACCTCAATGCGAAAAGATTTAGCTCAATGTTTTTCGTTGTCTTTTGTCTTGGTTTCCTTACCGGCTTTGCCTCAGAATTTCCCTTGAATCCATTCACGCCAACACCCGCAAACAATTTCATGTATCGTTCCTGTAATTGGAAAACGGCTCCTAAATCTCCAAAATTCGCCTCGTATTCAATAAACTGTTCAAATAATGGGATTGAGTCTCGTGCATTTAACTTCCCCACACCTTGCTCAAAAAGAGCTCTTGCATTTGTATCATCATTGATCAGAATTAGAAATTTTAGGTACTCTTGAATGTAGGCACCAATGTGCAAGAATTTCTTCATCCCGACTTCAAACACCTTGAATGCAATGTTGGATTGCTTGTCGTTATGATACTCCATTATTGCAGATTGGACAAATATGTGATAGGTTATAAAGCTGCTCTTACGAGCTTCTGAAAAAATCTGTCGCGCTGCTTTTAAACCCTCCGATCGCTTAATTGCTCTCATATAGAACCCATAAACAAGAGTAACATTCACACTCAAATCCGAATATTTTGCTGAAATCGCGTTTTTCACTCCAGAATCCTCGTGATCCTTGTCTGTCTCCAACTTTGCCAACTGTTTTTTCAGTTTGCTGATAAGTGAGCGATATGTCACATTTACAGCTTCGATGTTTCCTTGTTGTTCATGAACTTCTGCCATGTAGAAAGTCAAAACATAGGATGTTGGATTGGCCTCTAACCCATTCGTAATGAATTTGACCGCAAGTTCTTTCCCATCTTCCAACGAAAATGCATATTTCGCTGCGTTATACCACACCTCGGGAACAAACCGCAAACTCATTACTGCTTGTTGGTATGCATAAATAACTCTTTTCTCCACATCTTTTGTATTTGTCAGTTCTAATGGGTTGGAGAGTTCCCAATCTATCCATTTTTGCCAAAGAGCATGCTGCTCCAACTCTGCTGCTGTCCAGGTGGGTATTCTCGGATTGGCATGCCTCTTTAAACGGTTGAACAAATTTGATAGCTCTTTATAACCGGATCTTGCAATCATATAGGCACCGGATTTCTCGCCTAGAAACTTTCGCGCAGTCGACTTGTTCATGTTGTTTTCTAACAAGTTGTAACCTTGCCAAAGGAGCTCTAGGTTGTTCAAAGGAATCCCAATAGCACGCCTATAAGTCTTTCGGAGAAGGTCATTCTTCTGTTGCTCTTCCCAAGTCGATATAGGCTTCCAAGCCCTTAAAAACTCAAGATAGTCACCCCATATCAACCCGCTCTCTTCATCCAACCCAATTCTCTCAATTGCAAACTCAAAAGCCTCCATTATCGTGCCTCTAGCTTTTTCTCCACCAGTTGTCAAGTTGTTCACGCGTCGTACATAGTCGATATATCCCTGCCACAACTTCACATTGTTCACATTCGGCAAACATTTCGCAAATAGCTGTTCCACCCTTTGAAAATCGTTTTGTAAAAGCTCGTATTCTATGTAAGCCACCCAATGTTTGGCATTTGTAGGGAAAACAGCCAAGAACTGATCAAAAACACTTCGTACTTCCTCAGTCTTGTCCTTTTTTTGCACTTCAGCTATCAGTTGAAGCCAGGTATCAAGGTCATATTTGTTTTCGGAAAGTTTTTCTTCGAGTCGCCCAATCAAGTCCTTAGGAAGCCTTTTCCGTTTACCTGAACCTGAAGAAGAGCTTGAACTTGAAGGTGTGGCAATAGAATTTGTTGTATCATCAACAGCCTTACTCACTGAGACTTTGACCTCTTCCCTCCCTGGGCTCTTATCCTGCTCCACAACAGGTATTGCTGGAGAATCTCCTCTTAGAAACGAAGGTGTATTTCGACCATCTTCTTCGTTTTTAATTGCCGCAAGATGTGACTTTGCTCCTGCTCCTGTTTCTTCTTTGGATGACGGTTCAGCGGGTTGATAATCATCATCACTCTCCTCATTGGCACCAGGCTTCTTACCTGTAGGTTGCTCCACCTCTTTAGGCACTTTCTGGGTCTCCAAATCCGCCATTCTTGATGAAAGAAGATGTTAATCCTATGCTTGATTGGAAGACAAATAGATTCTTCCTCTCGTCCTCTCTAGTCAAGTTTTCATCGTCATTTACAGAATGAAGCAAATTGCAGAAAAATCACAACATCCACACACCCCTAGGTCGTGGTTTGGAGAACATTTTGGTTCTCCTCCTTCTTTGTCGAAAACCCAATCAATTCAAACATGTCTTTTGAATTGCATGTTTGGGGAACAGCAAAATTTGTTTCGATTTTTGAACCCGAATCTGTAGCAGCTACGAATTATTTGGCTTCTGTTTGCAGTCCGGAAGAGTACACTATCATCCCTAGTTCTAACACAGATCTATCTGCAACGGGCAAGCTTCCGTCGTTGAGATATGAAGGGAACGTGATTGACGGTTATTACAACATTGTAAGGTATCTTAAGAGCATTGGGAAAGATCTGGATGAACATCTTTCTCCTAAACAGAGAGCGCAAAACACTGCGTAAGTCCATGCTGCCAAAAGCGATCTAATCTGATCCATACTAATATCAAACGGACATTATAGACTTTTGATTTACATCAAAGAGAAAATCGAATGTATAACTTTATACACTCTTTTCCTGAATACAGAAAACTATGAAAAATTTACAAGAGCCCATTTCACAAAGTTTTTGCCGTTTCCAATGCAGTACAACACACCACTTGTTCTCTGGTCCCATGCAAAGGAACAGTGCTCAAGAATCGGACTCAAAGTTGAGTCCAAAAAGGACATTGTCAAAGATGTAACGAAAGAGATGCCAGCACTCACACAGTTACATGCAGATCAACAAAGCAAAAAAGTAACAGAACTCATGGCCATTAAAAGCACCAAGGCGACGTTGAGATGTATGAATCTGGCAAACGAGTTTTATGAGGCGATTTTGGCACTTGGAGGCATAGTACAAGACAACAAAGATAATACCAAACCCAAATTTTTGTTTGGAAATAGACTCACATCCAGCGATTTGCTCCTGGCTGCTCATACACAAGCACAACTGGATGAGAGACTTCCAGACCAATTCTTGAGAAAGTTTCTAAAGGTTTACCAACCCAAACTTCTAGAACTGACTGAAGCAATTGAAGCAGAAAGCACGGTGAGCCTCACCAATCTAGAAGGAAGCGTCCCCGCCAATTATGCTCCAAACCTATGGAATTCTATTGTAGCCAGGGTTAACTGGATCAGAGCATAGTCATGTATATAGATTCAAAGAGAAAGATGCAATAGCGTTTGTACCATTTCTAGACCGGCATCCCATTCTGTTTCACGTGACCTTCTCATTCCTCCCACAAGCAGCCAGAAGCAGAAATCGAGTTGAACCAAGCGAACTTATCAACCGAACTGGAAACTACAATCGCCAGTCCAATGCGGCGTAAAGTGAGGATGTTTCTGTACTGGGTGTCACTGGCCGTGATCATCGTCCTGACTATAGGGCTGATCGTGGTCATGCCAGTGGATGCTATAACCCAATCCAAAAAGAAGACAAACCTCGTTCTGAACCTGTTCATTATTGTTGGAGCGTGTGCCCTGTTTGTTATAACAGCGCTAATACTCTACGCTTATCGTGTATTCCTGGCTCGACAATCCTTATCTGAGATACCCAAGAAATACATTCCTAGGCCGGATGATTTACCCAAGCAATGCGCAGACCATATTCACGAAGAGTTTGAGCGGTGCAAAGAGATTGGCGAGATGGCTAGACCAAACGAGCGTATTTCACATCCAGGCCTATCGAATCCAAAATCAGACGTCTTGCCAGGAGCTCTTCCCTACGAGGACGTTGTGCGGTCTTTAGGGGAACGTGTTGTGTGGCGTGGGACGTTGATGCTCCCTCCAAAACAGCGGGTACGAAAACAAAGCTTTAGAGACAGTGTAATACTCATGAGAGGCGACAGAAAGGCAGATGAAAGGTATACAGGCGAAGAATACATTGAGCTTTATGAAAAGCTGAGATTTAGCGGGAATGCAATCACAGAAGAAGACTTTTTCAGATTTATGGAGATTACGATTTTCTTTATTCGAACTATGGGACCTAGGACGTATAATCATATTGATTCAAATAGAGATGGAGAGCCGGATGATCAAGATGAAGATGATAACAGCTCATTTAGCCCACCAAAGCCGGCTACTCAGAGAGCAAAGAATCCTTTCCGTACCAACAACGAAGACGCCTACCAGGGACTGCCGTTAATGGTTATCGACAGTTATGAGCAGAAAAATGGCACTAGAAAGCAAAGTAGTAATGAGAGCAGCCGATTTACAGGGGCCCGTGGTTCAACAGCCTCTGTGACTTATCCAAAGGCTGAAAAAGTCCCGAAAAGTCAGAACTCTCAAGATGGTAATAACAGGATAAAGTCTGTTTTTGAAGAAAGTCATAGAAATGATTTTAACAGCTATTGGCCACGCTTCCGACGTCCAACTCAAAAGTCCAAAGCACGCAGCAGGCCCATTCTTTACGCTTACAACCAAGTTGAATACGATGAGCAAGAATCTGAATCTGAATCTGAATCTGTCTCGGACTCTACCGAATTGAACAACAGTCAAAGACCAGCACAGACCTTTACTGTCTATAACAACAACGGTACACCCCGAGCAGGGGCAAATTCAAACAAATCTCTTCATAATGGCGGATCCAAAAGCTCCATATCAACCGGGGATCATGACCAGATTGATAATCCTGCAAACATTCTGCCAACGACCCAACTGCGACATAGCGGCTCCAACGAAAGCGTTGTAAGACGACCAGTAAATCGGGCGCTTCTGCCGCCTCATACTTCAAGATATCTTGATTTCTATGATGATAGCGATTTGGAAATGTCACCACAAAGGACGGCAAGCAATTTGTTGACAACTTCTAAATCTAGGGAGCGGAATTCAAGAGGAAGCATAGAGAATCCGCTTTCGGAACTGAAGTATAGAAATTCTCAATCGCAGAATCGGCAAAGCGACAGCAACAAAAGAATGGACTCATATCTTATCTGGGGATCTGGATCAAAGCAGCAGATAGGCGATAGAGATAATTTTGAGTATATTCCTTTGACGACTGTTCCTACGCCTAAATCTGACCATCAAGGTCAAGGTAGAAACATTACTATTGCTCCTTTCACACCTTATCGCTTTGCAGATTATGGCCGAAGCTCAAGTGAAAGCCATTAACCAGTCACTGTTGATGTTGCTATAATATTATATTTTTGCTATAGTGGGGGGTTTTCTTTTTCATGATCTTTTTTGTTTTGTTTTTTTGCTATTGCATTGATCTTTTGGGATTGTCTGCATTTCTTCATCCTCTGTATAAACGTTTTGTTTGTAGCTTCTTTCGTTCCGCCTTTTATTTCAAGGACTAGAGAAAACTAGGCACCAGAAAGCTTCTTTTTGCATTTCTTGTATTGTTTTGTTTTTAGTGTCATTGTTCAAGATATGAGTCTTATAATTTCTAATATAATTAGCAAGTTCATAAGAAGTCTCTCATGCTCTATGGGGCACGATGAGATTGTTGTCTGTTTAAAGAAGGGGGGAGAGGAGTGAGAAAAGGAGCAAGCTATATATCTGCTGTTTATGTACGTGCTTCCCTGTCCACGAATCGTTACAATGTCACAATTATCCACTCCATCTGGAAGATTGTATACATCACCAAAACAAAAATATAGGCTGCGCAAAAGCCATCATGAAATGCAAAGTAATAACAAAGCCGGCATCTGTTTTTTCACTTTTAAAATCGGAAAAATGAACAAAACAGCTTTATTGCCATTTGCTTGCACTTCTTAAACTTCTGTCTATCCCACAAGGTTCTACAAACACCCATAATAATGAATTTTTACCTGATGAATGCTATCGCAAAGGAGAATCTATTTACCTTCCAGCGCTTGGTACAGCTCTCTTGAACGTTCTTCCTAGCACATGCCAGTAGTGAGGAAACCTCCGGAACAAAATCTGCCGCAGGAGCAATACTGCTTCCCGGCTTGTGAAGTTATCGGAGACTGGGAAACTTCTCCTAATGTAGGAATTCAAGTATATGGTTTTGATGATACTATATAGATCAGGAAATAAGTCTAGAACCCATAGTTTGACATGTTGAAATAGGACGGTACAAAACTGAGATCAGGAATCTCACTAGTGGGTTGAGGGTTTTTCATAGATTTAGAAAAGAGTTAAAGAGTGCTATGAAATTGACCAAGTCGGTAACGCATTGGCAACTCTCGTGAAAGAGGTACGCGTAATTATTATCCCTTCCTCGATCACAAGAAACAGCTTGCCAAAGATTGTACTCTCGGCTTGGCCCCCTGGAAAAGGCTAAAGCAAAGTTTTCTTTTAATTTACGTCAGTTTAACCTCTTCGATGGTCCGGAAATGAAAGTTGAAAGATTCTTGCCCGAGAGCAGAGCCAACGATATAGTAGGAGAGGCAGGTTTTCTGCTGGAATAAGCGACAACAGACATGTCGAAATTCTCAGCGAAAATAAATTTCGATAAACTGATGACAACGCACTCTTTATCTTTGTCAATGCCATTTGGTTTAGTGTGCGGCTGAAGCGCTCATCGGCCCATTATCTCATTGTCTCGAAAAAATATAACTTGTCTGTCAGAATAAGGTTAAGAGGAACATATTACTTTGATAAGCATATGAAAAGTTGTTATCTATTTTATTCCATGGAAAGGGAATCTGTTGATGTATCGTTTGGTTCAATGTATGTGGATGATTTGGGCTGCTGGAGAGGTATCTACAGTACTTGAAATTTAGCGCTGGACATATTGTGTCCCATCTCTAGTACAATAATAAGAGCACAAACACAAAAGGAAAAGTGTTTACATTTCTGATGATAGAATGCTCCGTTAGTATTAGACTTTTTCCAAAAATTGTCATCAAATTTTTTCTTTCGCACCTCTCGTGAAGGATGATAGTTAAGCAATGCCTCTGTTTTTTGAGTTTCTCTCGTTATGTATGCCGTTGTAAACCTTCTTACCTTCCCATAGTTCGCAAGCAGATAATCAGGAGGTTTGGTCTGTTTAACAATAAGATATTGCCTTGTAGCTAAATAAGGTGGGGGTTAATCCGGACACAAAGGACTGGATTAAAAGTTTTTCAAACAGGGCAGTCATTTATAAAAGCCATATACCCCCGAAAAACTTGAGTCAACAACCAGGTTTTATTTATTTCAATTCCATAGTGATCAATATGAAGCTTCTTTCTGTTTTATCTCTTGCTTTAGCTGCCGTGTCAGCTTTGGCTCTTCCTCAAAATTTTTCTGGCGAGGTTGAGGCAGACTTTAAGAAGTACGAGAAGCCTACCCCATGCTCCACTGTTACCATTTGGAAGAAAAAGATTGTTCCAAGGACTGAAACTGTTCATGTTCCAGTCTTCAAGACAAGCTACATTTTTGACAGCACCACTGAGACCGTGACTGTTACATCCAGAAAGCCTGCCTTGACGATTTTGAAGGAAGTTACTGTCACTGACACTGTTACAAAGACCAAGGCTGGCGATATCACTGAAACAGAAACAATTACCAGCACTGAAGTCTTGATTAAATGCAAAGAGAAGCCTTTCAAAAAATGTAAGCATGCCACGAATACCATAATCAAAACTGAGACCGACACTGTAACGGATGTTGAAACCACCACTGAGACTGTTTACAAGGCCAAGTCCACTGCCTGTGAGCCAAAGACTGTTTTCAAGGCCAAGCCAACCACAGAAACGAAAACAAAAACTGTGTATCTCCGTGAAACATCAAAATAGTTTTGACAAAGACTATTAGGAGCTAACTTTCTGTTGCTTGACTCAACTAGCTGCTTTATTCTTTTTTGTTCTATTTGTATTACTAGATAAGACCTAGTGGACAGTATTATTTAATTCTGGCCATCTCTTCTTGTTCAACCTTTTAGAGAGTGCCTTTTTTTTTGGTTTGTAATTTGAATTTGCCCGCTACTTCCGATCTCTAGCAGGTTTGTAACTTTGTAAGCGATTGCCAATATCAAAATGCCAAAATGGTTTTTAGTTTTGCCAAACAATAACAAAGAAAACTGATAAGGTTCCAAGAGTTCCTGTAATTCTATGTACGAGAATGTTAGATTCTTGGACTATACTGTATTTGCTGGCATCAGCGAGCATAAAACTGCATTGTGCGCTTTATACTTGATCTCATGTTAAATCGCCAAAACATGACACAGACAATGGAGGTCCTGTAGTATGAGATTTTCTAGAGCCTCACCATATTATCCTTTTCTTCATTTAACTACAGAACGAAACAATATAACAACCAATGTTTAGTCCGAGACAATATGTAGACTCATGAACCTTGATGACCTCCAAGCTCCCTAAAGATGCATGTAACATTACTCTAACTGTACAAAAGACACCATTCAATCGAATAGGTGATTAATCAAACTAGAATTGAGGATTTTGATTAATAAATAGTTGAAGATGTTAATTTCTGGCTTCTGACTTTCTATTTTTCAACCACTTATGAACGATCCGGTTGTCCTCGTGCATGAAATACCGTTATGATAAGATAAAGACTTCATGAAGTTTAAGGACATAATGAAAGGATAAGGAGGAGCCAAATGTGTAAGAGCATTCTGATGAGACTCAAGCCAGATGCTAAAAGTAGAAGCTGCTTATATGTAATGGATGAAGTCAAAGCTGCCTTCAAGAGAACAACAAATCTGTCAAAATGGATGATTTTGTCATTCGCCAAGCGGAGCTTTCCCTTTATCATCTCCGAACGATCCCGATATCTATGTATTTTTTTGTCTTTTTGTTGATAAGCCTAAAGTGTCAGGAACTCTATAAATTAGGCAGTTTTCGCTGATGATTTTTAGCTCTCCAAAATCGAACTTTGCTCACCATTAATCTATCTTTCAGTTTCGTTCATCTTCATGAATGCCTAATACTTTAGCCTCTCCATCAACAGGTCTTAGGGTTATGGAAATGTTGGCTCAACTCCAGAAACAGTTAGCTGAGAAGGATGCTTAGCTCGCCAGTTTCAGAGCTCAATGCCAAAATGGTAGCGATGCCATGGCTCAGTAGCGAACAAGTTGAAAATGATCACAAAAATCTCAACGAACACTAGAAACACCAAGACACGGGAATTCACGATCGGAGGCGCTATATACCGTCTCAGACTAGCAGGATTCTTTGACAAAGAAATGTAAGATGAAAACTCAGTATCCGACCTACCTCAAGAAGATATAGAATGGCATTTGGAAGCTATGCTTCTTTTTATGGGTTCTATGAAGGACTTGGATATCTACATCGACACGAATAAGAGTTGTCTATACGTATTAACTGAAGTTAAAGATGCATTTAAAAGGGCTACAAACTTACCCGATTCTTTACATATTCCCATCTTGGAGACCAGCTATGCCCTTAACAACACAGCCAAGACTCCCAGCAATCTGCCCATGTTACTAAGCGTTATGGAATACTCAAACTAAAGTTATGATCATGTCTCTCAGGTGTAGTCTCAGATATATGGTCCTCGAATATCTGAAATCTGTTTAGAGATGTTTTCATTTTTCGCCCAAAAGTGATATTGTTTAACGAAGTTTCACAAAACAACATTATCAATCGCGGGCGGTCAATAATTGAGAAAGGAAACTAAAGAGCCAGATTGCAATCCCTAAAAAGAATGTATATTAAAGCCATGGCAGATCGTGATTATCAAAGGCAAAAAAGCAAGGAAAACAAAAAGGAACAGTATTTTTTTTATGTATAAATAAGAGAAACAAAAACAGAACTTTTTATTAGTACAGCGCCTGTTGTTCTACTTCATATTCCCATCCGTCTTCGTCTGAATCTTCAGTTCTCAGTAAGCTGCTCGATTCATTAATATCCTTTGTAGTATTGGGCCTCAGCCTCTGGCGCTCTCCCTTGGCTGAGGATTTTGACTTTCTTCGTTGACTTAGCAATGGCTCAGAGGACGACGAAATTACATTATTTTTTGATTGTAGCGCACTTGTACTGCCCGTGTCTGCTCCAGAAGCCGAAGTCGAAACTTGAACCGAAGTTGTCGCTGGTGCCTTTGGTTTTGGCTGTGAGGGAATGGAACCCGTTTTGGACGACTCACTAAAAATCTCCCTCTTTGCTGTTTGCATAGGAAAATTTTGCTTATTATTAATCCTACTGGGTTCATCTGTAGGAATGAGCTCAGCGGTTCTAACCCATCTTCTCCTTCTCGTATACTTTGAGTATGAGTCCTCTGCTGATGGCTTTTTCCAGGTATTATCAAAGTACACAAACCCGTCATCTTTCCCTGGGTCAGCAGTAGTTGTTTGCTGTTTCGTATTTGAATTTGAGTTTAACACTAGTGCACCATCGTTTGTCAGATCCACTTTCCAGGCTTTATCGACCCATCTCCATTCAGATTGAGCAACGCTTCCCATACTTGGCAACTTGTAGAGATCTGGAGACAATGCCTCGTTTAAAAACTCATCCGTCCATGGCGCTCTCTCATACGAAAACAGGTTTGATGTCCATCCAATTCCAATCCATCGCCTTTGATTCTCATATAGAGCGTATGTGAACCTAACTGGTTTCCCATTGGCTTCTTGCACGCGGAAAGAAGACGCTACAGTGGCACTGGATCGTTTTTTCCCAGAAAAATCAAGTCCTGTCAAGTAGAAAGTAAAGGTCCGTGCAGTTTGACATTTCCAGAGCACATCTCTTGTGACTTTGGCCCAGCTTGAGTGGTACGTCAAAAACAGGGTCCCCGCAATCAAAGTTAAGGATCTTGCAGAAAAGAAGCAATACGAAGTCAACATATAGAAAGGAGAAAAGCACAAGACGGTGAAAAAAAGTCGTCGCAAGTCTTGTTTTGTTAGCTGCAGTTGTGTGATAGGCTTGAGAAAGAGATCAAGCCTCGTGCTAAGTTCCGACAAATTCTCCACAATGTCATCGAGCTTTGAGTTCTCTGCAATTTGATTCTCAATTGTTTGATGAGACCAAAGATAAACACCAATTGTAATTGCAGTGAACACATGTCCAAAATAAATCATGAGATTCTCATAGTAGAGCACAGCAAGGACAAAAGTCGCCTCAACGAGAATGCCGAGCCATTCATCTTCTCCTGTCCACGTCAGTACACCAAGAACCCGGTTTGCCATAATGATATATGGATACAGTCTAGTGAGGGCCTTTGTAATAGAAGGAGGAGTCGAAGATAGCAGAACAGAGGGTTTCGGATTCAAGGCTGCAGGTGCTGAGGCAAACGATGCTCTGATTACTACCTGTTGAGTAGCATCAGTTGCCGTTGAGCCCGATGAGGATGCTGGAGGAGAAGTCCCATACGGCTGAGACGTAGAAGCCGAGGCCTTGTGTGAGGGATTCGTCATGGAAGCAACACAACAGAGATTGGGTCTCTACACAGGTATGACCGTGGAAAAGAAGAAGAAATTGATGATTGAGTTATAAAGAAAGGTGGTGCTATGCGTTAATATTAAGTTCTGCCACAAAGCCAGGCGCTGCCGGGTAACAGTCCTTCATATTGGGCCCTATCTACAACTTGAACTCGCTCTTGAGCGCCTCTGCGAACCTTTGGATGCCCAAAACGAGCTTCTCGGGTGTCACCGCTGCGTATGTTCCTCTGAAAAAGATCCAACTGCCCTCTTCCTTCTCCAAAGCTGGGGTCTCAAAGTCCGCCTTGGGTGCGTCGAACCAGGAGCCCTTGATGAGTAGACTTCCGTGTTCAAGGCAGGAGTCAAAGATCTTGTTCTCAATCTCGATCGCGTTCTTTCCGTTGTAGTCTGGGTGCTTCGAGACATCTAGCTTGACAATGAAAAACATTCCTGCTGTAGGTGGCAGACAATAACCGACTTCCTTGGGTAGATACTTGTTGACAGCGTCAATAGCCACGTCTCTTTTCTGCGAGTAAACCTTTCTTAGCGCAATAAGCCAGTCGAGGAAACCAGATTGTCCCCATCTGGAAAGAGTTCCATAGACAATGGACTGAGTGAAACCGCTCGGGGCTTGGTGTGTCATCTCGGCGAGATAGACAATCCTTTGCAACAGATTTGCCTGTCCGACAATGTATCCCAAACGGGTTCCTGGGGCCACAATCTTGGAAAAAGAGTCGAGACGGAGAACTCTACCGTCAACATCATAGGATAGAAAAGAGTGGACCAAGGAGTCGAGGAACTCACCGTGTGTTTGCTTTTTCACTGCATTCTCTTCCCTCTTTGCAAGATCCGTTGTGTAGGGGTCCATCTGGAGGAAGTAGTATGGTTCATCCTCGACGATCAGAAAATCGTGCTTTTGGGCTATTTTGTAAATCTGCTCTCTTCTCTCGTTGCTCAGATTCGAACCCGTTGGGTTCTGTCCAGTTGGGATGGTATAGAGGAGTTTTGGCTTTGCGTCACCCTTCCAGTTATCCATCAGCTGTGCCAGTTTTTCAGGGACGATTCCGAAATCATCCATGGGCACGCCAACAACCTTGAGGCCAAATGACCTTGCAGCCTCAAGAGACGATGCGAAAGAGGATTCCTCCGCGAGAATGTAATCCCCGCGCTGAGTGAAAGTCCGGAGCATGGAGTCCCAACCTTGCGTGTTTCCAACAGTACAGATAACTCTCCAATCACGATATGGGATTTTGTGAACAATAGAGACGTGTTCTTTGATGAAAGACACCAGTGGTGGTGCGCCATCGCAAAGTCCGTATTGTAGAGAGATTTCCAGTGGGATGTCTTCATGTGCTCCTTCTACAATCTTTTTCGCAATAGCGAGATCAGTGGTAGATCCTGGCTGGGGCGGTAAGGTGATGTCAGTTGCAAATGGAGGACTCGGCGACTCGACACTGAGGTTGTTAAACGGGAATAGCTCGGGTTGAGGGAGGCCACCTCCTAGAAAAGCAATCTTCGGATCAAAGATGTACTTGAACGCTGTTTTGATCGGGGATGGGATTCTCGATTTTGCCTCGATTGAAAAATGGTACGAGAGATCCTTTGCCAGGGGTTTTTCAGATTCGGAGAGGGTCATTCTAATTTCTATTCCCGGGTTGTCTTGTCTTTGTAAACGGTCTGGTGAAAAGAAAGGCCCTAATATGGAGGTGTATGAGTCAGTAAGGTGGTGTACATAAAGCCGGGGAAAAGCAAAAAGAAGTCAACCACATCCTAGTGACGAGAGTCGGCTCAGCCAACTCAGAAACCTCTGACAAGTAATAACAACCTATATAAAGCTTGATTCTTCTCAAGAGCTTGACAGATCAAAAGTTACATTTGTTCCAACGTCCTACCGCAATCTTTTTCCATTCTTGCTGTTCTTTCAGTGGTTGTCTAAACAGCGATTAGAAATGGCACGATTGTTACCACGGCATTTAAATCATAGAACCTAATCTATGCAAATATTCACTTTGTTTTCAAAAATGGGCAATAAGATGCAAGAAGTTGTCCTTTCTTGCCGTCGGTTATCACTTGCAAGTGTGCATAGAGATTAGAAACTTTACGGCGCCAAAACCGGACCCAGTAAAGCTATCTACAGAACTGTTCCTTGTTTTTTTTTAAGGAAATCCATTATGAAATGATCAGTCTCAAAAAAAAAAAAATATAAAAGAATCTGGAGCATGATGTTCATATCGATCGAACTCATCCAAAACATAGTACAACAAAAGTATACAAATCATCATTGCATTTCTAGAATGCATTTACACCGATTAAAGAGAGAAAACAAGGCCGATGAAAACAAACAAAAAGATAAAAAAGAGTATAAAGAAAAGCAAATTAAGATTAAGAAACCCACCATTGAATGAATAATACACTTGAGCCACTGGTACTTGTGTTATCGGAGCTGTTTAAACACATCCAACAGAATGGAAGACACAGGCGCCTCTACCTTTTTCTCAAAGACATTCCAAAATCGCAGTGTTTCATCTCCTGCTCCAGTAACAATGGTTTGTCCATCTGGACTCATTGAAAGATAGAGGACTCGGTATGAATGGCCTTTAATCGTGGCCACTTGTTCCATCGATGGATACTTCCAAATCGCAATGTGGTTTTCGGAGTAGCCATGCGTACTAACGAGCTCGTTTGAATTTTTTGACCATGCCAAGTTGCAAACCTGACTTCCAGTATTTACATCTTGAACCTTTTTTCCATGAATTATGTTCCATATCTTTATATGTTTATCAGCCGTGCCCCCGCCGCTTGCCAACAACCCTCGCTGATGAGGGCTCCAAGTAATGGCTTTTACTGCCGCTGTATGTTCTGTGAATCGGCACAAGGGCGTTGAATCGACACCATCCCAGACAAACAAACGGTTATCGTTGCCTCCGCTGGCGAGCTTGTTTTCTTCAATGTTCCACTTAAGCCCACATACTTCTTGTTTATGGACAGATAGTTTGGTAAACCAATGATTTGGCTCTCTTACATCTCGATGGAGAATTGTCTTGTCACGGCTCCCACTCGTCAGAATATGTTCATTCCAGGCCAAGGAGCCTGCTCGTGCAAAATGGCCTGTCATACTTCTCACTCTTTGACACGTCTCCGCATCCCAAATTTCAACCAAACCCTTGTGTGTACCAACTGCTAAATGTGTTCCTGCACCTATCCAAGCAATGCTACACACCTTATCATCTTTTAGTTCGCATAGTTGGCTTACGCTCCCCGTTTCAGCCTCCCAGAGATAAACGCTGGAGCCCAGTGCAACACCGAGAACGTCTGTTGAGGACCAGTCAACCAGATTCAGATAAAAATCGTCCACCATGTCTGGAGCATCCAGGACTCGGTATGCTATTTGTGGAACTTTTCGAGGCTTTTTGTGAGGAGATAGCAATAATCGCTGAGAATCCATCCGAACGGGAGACAGAGAATAGATCTCGTTTTGGGTATCGAAAGATGAGCTCGGCCTGGTCCTGCTACTACTAGGAGAATATGAAAATAGCTTTTTAGCTTGATTGCTTGCACGGGGGGAAGAATACACAGATATATCACCGTTGGAGGGAGATGCGTGGGCTTGATCTTCTGATGGTGGGGGAGGTGTTGTTGCTGTTGATCTATGCTGCGGTAAATAAGGAATAGTCTCTCTTGTCAGTATTCGCGGAGGAGGCGTTATAGAACGTGGAGGTGGATTTATAGGTTCACTGGCTTGGGTATCTCCACCAGCTGAGCCATTTAGAGATGCGCTTGAAGAGTTTGATGCGAGACTCCTTGGGTTGCTTATTGGAGATGGGATCGCCAAGGGAACATTATCGCCAAAAAGCTCTGCTTTGAGCACTGTCGAAAACGTTCTGTTTGCTTCCTCCACTAATTTTAAAAATAGGGAAAGTGATCCCCCAAGAAAAAGAATGGTTAGACCGAATCTTCCCACAAAAGCGTGTCTTGATCGTTTGTGTTTACTTACGCTTCCTATTCTCTACATCTATTGCCCCATTGTGATTCTGCCGCAGTTGCGCCATCACGGCATCCTGTTTTAAGCTGAACGCCGCTGTGAGGTCAATGCCTGAGCGATTTGGTATGTATCGATCCCCATATACTTGTTTTTTTGTTCGCTTCCGCGTGGGCGAGTGTTGAGGAAGCATGGCAGATGGAGAGTTTAGCGAAATGTGTGTGGTGGGTGTGGACTAGACAGGCAAGCTGACGGATCACGTGGCGTCGACGGAAAGAATCGAACCCGACCGAACTCGGAAGCGAAAACGGCCGTTACCAGTAGTGGACTCTCCTGCCATTTGGCAACACAAATGCTGTGGAATGCCAGAGCTTTGTTAGTTTGGTTATTTATTGGCAGTTTGCTATTTGAGGGGTTGAAAGCATTCACCATGAACCTTCATCTATTGTTACCGACGGAAGCCATAGTGAATGGATGTAAAATACGGATCAGTATGCATGTCGAGCTTCGGAAAAACAGTTACTGGGGCAGGTTGGGCATAAAAAGTTTAGAATGCTAATTTACAACACATTGAAAGGAGAAGCTCAGTGCTATTTAAAATGGTTCTCTGAAGAGTCTTGTGAGAAATTTTTTGAGTCAATACAGCGTACTATGTGACTAAATAGAGGCTCATCACTCAATCACTTAATCCATGTCCTTCTTACAGTCTATAATCTCACTGAACATAATGTAAGCAAACGCCAATCGTCACGAAACTGTATTTCCTTAGAACAATCGTTCCAGTTTAAATAATAAGCTTAACCCTTACCTTCAGTAGCTAGACATTTTCTTTGTTAATGGAGAGAAAAAACAATCATTCAAAAAATGAATAAGAAATTTTGGCATTGTTTTTGTTGAGAGTAACTTTGGCAGCTTGAGAGTAGAAAGAGATCAAACAAGCAGGCAATTTCCCGGTGACAGCACAAGGAGAAAGATAGAGATGTTATAATCACTCTTTTGCTTATCTCTTCCCATATAGGAATCTATTTTTACTCTGTGCTTTTACATATGCTTTTCTTTTATCTTTTTTGCATTGCTCATTGCCTCTAGGAAAACAATAACAAGATCTGGTGCAGAACACAGTCAGGCGCGCTTAAGATACGAGCCAAACAATCCCGAAAACCACTGCACAAGAAGACACAACTAGTGACAAAGGTAAGGAAAAAAGCATTATGAACAGAAAAAGGGATGTATTTGCATAAGAAGGATCCAAACCCACGCGGCTGGATCAATCTGTGGCAACATTTCGAGGTCAAGTTTTCCGTGCCTAGATGCAAGGTTTATGCTTCCTGGCCGTTTTTTTTTATACTTTTATGGCCTAGCATGCGTTTTTCACGGCATCAAGCCCGCAAAGATTGTAATCATAATCATAATCATCAATAAAACAAAACAGTCACTCGTTAGTCAAGGATGCTGATTAGTATACGGGAAAATAGTTGGTGCGCATAGTCGCGCTCTCAGATCATTTAATATTGTTTGTTCATCTTTTGTACGCCATCCCAATTTTTGTTTTCTTTCTCATTCCAACGCTATAAACACTGGCAATTATTTAATAATTGAAAGGTCAAAGGCTCGGGAACGTGAATTAAGAATACAGAAAAGGACTTATGAGAACAGCAATTGCCGTTTCGTTTTTCTCTCTTTGGACATCAGCCATCGCAAAAAACATTGCCGGACTCTTGGGTCCCAAACATGGTTTGGTATCTGCCTTGGATCTAAACTCCTCCGACCCGCTAGAAAAGAGATCGGATAGTTCAGGCGACAGTGTAAAGGCCTACAAGGTCGATTTTCGAGCTATACGTACCCATGGCGATGATCCAAAGTATAGACATGTGAAGAGATCCCCGAGAGCTAAGGCCAGAGCTAAGCAGATGTTGGCCAAGAGGGATTCAATCAGTCCGATAGAGCTGGCAAACGAGGAAACATTCTACCAGATCTCAATCAAGCTAGGGACTCCGGGACAGGATGTTGATCTGCTTTTGGATACCGGGTCCTCGGATTTATGGGTCTTGTCTATGGATAATCCTCTTTGCGAGAAAGAGATCGATTGCACCCAATACCAGACATATGAGTCTTCCCAATCAAAAACATACCAATTCAACAGCTCTGATTTTTTGATCGAGTATGCGGATTTGTCATTTGCGTCTGGGGATTGGGGTAGAGATACAATCCAGGTTGGGGACATGAAAATGAACAAGTTTTCATTTGGTATTGGAAAGAAAGCAAACTCCAAGATTGGAGTCTTTGGAATTGGATACTCAGAGCTGGAGACAACGACGACCTTGTCCTCAAATCCAAGAACCTATGAAAACTTTCCTCTGGCGTTAAAGAACGCTGGTATCATCAACTCCAACGCCTACTCCCTCTATCTAAACGGTCCAGACGCAAAATCTGGCTCTATCCTCTTTGGAGCTGTAGACCACGCAAAGTATACAGGGAAACTGGCCACTTTGAGTGTTCTCAAGAAAGACCCCAAACATCGTCCTTACGAACTGAAAGTGTCACTGAAATCCATCCGAATGATGAAGAGTAATGATGACAAAGGCGACTCTGTGCTTGACACCCCGATCCCAGCGCTGCTTGACTCTGGAACAACTCTGACATTTTTGCCTAAATCCTACATAGAGAAAGTGGCAGAAAGTTTGGGCGGCTTCTACCATGAGCCTATTAAAGCCTATGTAACAGAGTGTGACGGGTATACAGTCGGCGTGAAACAAGTTTCATTCGACTTTGACGGAATCACGATCCACATCCCGATATCGAGCTTCTTAAAGCCATTGACGTTTACGAATGGAGACCCTGTCATGTCCAACAACGAAGTCCCCGTATGTGCTATCACAATATTGGGACATGACGATCCTGATATCGTGCTTGGCGATACGTTCCTCCGCTATGTCTATGCTGTCTTTGACCTCTCGAACAATCAGGTCTCACTGGCCCAGGCAAACCTCCATTCAGAGTCTAGCCAGATCGAGGAGATCAAAGAAGGCAAAGATGGTGTCCCCAGCGCTGTGAGACCAGATGTACAAGACGACCTATTGCCCGCACCTACTGCTTTGGCCAAAACTAGTTACTCTATAGGCCTCCAACAATCGGCGGGTTCTATCTATGTAGAGAGCGAAATTCCACATGGATCTGGTGCCCTGACGAGCGGATTGTTGGCAACTGGATCTGAGAGTGGTGATAGCACCAAAGCATCTTCTTCTTCGTCCGCACTTGGCTCTGAATTGTCAGCGCCAGTGTCCAGCTTTGCACTGTCACTACTGGGACTGGCTTTGTTCCTGGCCTGAAGTAGTCCACCGAAATTTCCTATTTTTGTTATACGTTCTTTCTCAGATTTACTGCTTGTTTTAAAATCCACCCAACCGTGGCGGCCTTAAAATTTGAAATTCTAATTAGACAATCTTCTGCTCCCAAAGACACTAATTTATATTTATAAGACTCACATCATGTTAAAATATCAAAACTCAATCTACAATCCAACTTGCTATACATATAATAAAAAAGCTTGTGTTATGTGTTAGATGTTATACCGTATTAATCATCTTAGTGTGAGCAATAGAGTGCTCAAGTACGCAAACGTGCATTTCCAATAGCCGCTTGCTTTTTTCGTTAGTGATACTCAGATCAAGGATATCCGGGAGGACCCTGGTAAATTTCATGCAAAGGAATTCTCCCCTGGTTGGCATATGGCGGGGGAGCATAAAAGTTGTGGGGTTCGTTATTGTTCATATTGTTGAATCGAGGAATCGAGTTATTCTCATCAGTATTAGGAGGAAATGATAGCGGCGGCAGCGATGAAGGGGGAGGCGGTGGGAACTGAGGTGGAGGAGGAGGGTACTGGCCCATCATGTTCATATCAAACTCCATCTTTGGCATTTGGTAAGGAGGAAAAGGACCAGGTGGGCCACTCATCATTTGTTCCAGGGCCTGAGGAGGCACCGGCGGAGGTGGAGGCATTGACATGCTATTTGTAGGGAACGGAAGATGGCCATAAAGCTGGGGTAGAGGTGGGGGCATGCCTGGGAAGAAGTTCTCACTATTTTGGCTTCGGTCCTGGACATAATGGTGAGGTAAAGGAGGCATATTCTCAAACCGCTGGCCATTCATGCGTTCATCATAGGCATTCACATCTGCTTCTCCATACTGTGGCTGCATCATATTGTTCCCCAGATGAGCTGGAAGACTTAATCGTCTAAACTCATGGAATTGCTGTTGTTGCTGAGATAAGCGTTCTTCCACCCTCAAATATCCCTGACTCGAAATATCACGGAAGTCAGTATTCTGGATGTTGTCTGTCATTGGAAGTTGATACTGGCCCATGTTGCTTTGAAACGATTCGTTCCTCTGCGCCTCAAAATCGAAGCCTACTTCGCCTTGATTTCTCACTTGGTAGAGTGATTGGCTTTGCAGATTCTGAAGCTGAGAGGGCTCGATCTGACCTACTGAGAACTGTCGAGACTGCGTTGGAGACAGGGGTTGCCTTTGCATGTATTGTTGAGCTTCGTTCAGACTCTGGACAGAGCCAGGTAAGGGATTTTCGTCTATTCTGAACAAGGCATTGAACTTTGTATTTGAAGATTGGGGACTATCGATCGAGAAATTCGTGCTCGATGCAGAAGAAGAGGAAATTGAATCGTGTAGCGAACGACACTCGTCAAATGATTGTGGTTCACTGCTCGGTAGACTAGAGCTAGTGTAGTCGCTCAGACTTGCAATCACACTAATACCTGTGCTTGGGGCAGTCTCATTCGCTTTAGTATCCGATCTCGATATGGGAATGGAAGTAGAAGAGACCAATCCATCCTCTTCACGCATTTTGTGTTTCCAATCTTCAAGGTCTTGAACAGTGTGTCCTCTATAAACAGTAAACTGATCAAGATTCATGGTATTGTTTGAAGGAATTTCCTCTGTGAACCATTCTGGTAACGAATCTTTTGCATCCATGCCATTGCCGGTTTCACTAGAAGCAGTGGGCCTCGAAGATTTAGATGTCGAAGTTGATCTCTTCTTCTTATCTTCCGTTATTGTGAATCTGTAAGCGCCTTCTTTTCTACTCAGATTGGACTCTAAACGGGAAGAGGCACTGCTGCTATCTTCAGAGGACAAGGAATTCGAACCACCGGCACTGATACCATGGCCATTGGCATTGCTGCCGTTACCGTTGCTGCCAGTACTGGGTTGTCTAAACGAGAAACGGCCAAATGCACCGGTGTTTGAGCTGTTTCTTCGCCTGCGGGAAGTGGTGCTTTCGACTACAATCCATTAGATTGCTAAACTCATAAAGCGAGTAGCGATTAACAAGATCAGAGACATACACTTTGATGTCGTTGCTGGGGCTCCTATCAATGTTGCCGTTGCTGCCATTGTCGTTGTCGACGGATGCCTATAATTAAGCAGGAAAGATATCCAAATCAGTATTTAAGTAGAGATGGATGATAGCCCCCTCAATGCCTTCTCCAAAAAGCCGCCCCATGAATGCTTACCCCAATTTTGAGCGCAGTGGCCTGTGGCATTATTGATCAAACGAGTAAGAGCAATGTCAGCGTGTACAGGAGATGAAAAAAGGGGCCTTCACTGGCGAATAAAAGCAATCACACATACTGGCAGAAAAAGTCGTTGTCCGGCAACTTGCTTGCCAGATCTTCTTCCTGAGTCACCAAGGGAGAATCTTTAAGAGCCATAATCAAGTCTGGAGGATATACAATCTTTTCATTCTTTGCGGAAGAGGCCAAACTCTCGAAAATGTTGGTGGATCTCGAGTACATGTTGAGCCTTGGTCTTGGACGACGGTGGTTTGCCTGTGTGGACGATTCCCGATGGGGAGATATCGGAAGCTGGAATGACGCTGACGATGCTCCAGTCATTGTGTTAAAAAAGTAAAATGCTTGATCTGAGACTGCTATGCGAACTCTGGTATCTTTGTCGGGGGAGAGAAAAAAAGAAGAGTTGCTGGTTAGGGGGAAGGACGAGACGACGTGGAGCTGGAGTTGGCGGAACAGAGAAGGGCGAGTTAGACCGCCAACACCTCCCATACAAGCACCACCACCGACAAAACACCACACGAAGACGGGCCCGTGATTGTCGAGGGCGTATTCTATTGAGGGTCTGTTTGGGGACCCGCGGATGCCGTAAAGCACTTTTCGACATGGCCTGAGTAGGAACAGGTCTCTGGCAAAAGTGCTCGCGGCGTATATGCACAGGCCTTAGATTCTCAGACCAAGATGCAGAATCACGGCGAGTTTGACCAGACCATTAGCCACTGAAGAATGTTCCTCGTGGGCCAGGTGCCACCTGTGATATTTATAAACCAGTCTTGTGTCCTGTGGCGGGCCAGTTCTATGAATTTGGCGTTTCGCATCACCTTCGTCAAAAGGTTTCATACCGTACGAGATTTGAAAGCAAGCTGGTCCAAAACATCTCTACAGGACTCTTCTGCGGCCGATATATATTAACAGGTTCCCGCGAGGCAATTTGCATGGTTTTTTGTTTTTGTTCCACTCTGATTTATCCTGGATCACTGTTCTTCTCCTGTGTTCCCGAAAGCGATAAAACCTCTTCGCGTTGGACATGATTTCAAAATCAGTTTTCATCTCTTCAGTTCTGCTCTACTCTGCTCGAGTTCTAAGCGACTGTGCTCCCCTTTACAACCAGTGTGGAGGCTCTTACTGGAGTGGAGCTACGTGCTGTGCAACTGGGGCTTGTGTTAGCCAGAATCCTTACTATTACCAGTGTGTCAATAATGGTGGAGGGAATGCGAATGCCAACACTGCTGCCAACACTGCTGCTGCCAATACTGCTGCAGCTGGCTGGGGAGCGTCAGATTCTAGCAATGACGACGATTATGATGTAGGCTCTGATGCTTATTCAGTCGACTACAACGCCGCTGGAGCCTATGGTTCCAATGCCGTGACATATGGAACAGCCACTGCAGCTGGCAATGGAGCATCCACCGGAAGTTCTGGTTCTGGTTCCTATGACGACACTTCTGATGGTGCGGACGACAAGTCAGATGTGAGCGATTCTTCAGATGAAGTTTCGAATGAAGATGACGACTCTTCTTCATCTTCCTACTCGTCCTCTTCTTCCTCTTCTTCCTCTTCTTCGGGAACAGGCGGAAACATCGAGGTTAAATTTGTTTCAGGCGGAGAGTCCGGAAACGCCAAAACCACAATGATGTGGGATTGCTGTAAGCCGTCCTGTGGTTGGGGCGGCAAAGATGGAGTCAGCGGCCCTGTCCAGAGTTGTGAAAAAGACGGCGTCACTGCAATTAGTTCTTCCGAAATGAGCGGCTGTCAGGATGGACCTGCTTTTGTCTGTTCCAATAACCAGCCCATCACGGTCAACGACACATTTACCCTTGGCTTTGCTGCGACTCTGATCAATGGAGGGTATACCTGCTGCAAATGCTACTACCTGACAAACATGGACGGTATCGATGGCAAGAGCATGATTGTCCAAGCGACAAACACAGGCTCTTATGGTACAGATCCCCATTTTGACCTGGTTGTTCCTGGAGGTGGTGTCGGTGACTACAACGCCTGTGACACTCAATGGGGTGCTGGAAGCGATGGCTGGGGCAAACGATACGGTGGTGTTCAGACCCTGGCTGCCTGCGATGAACTTCCTTCCGAGCTCCAAGATGGTTGCAGATGGAGATACACCTGGTTCAACTCTGACAATCCATATGTTGACTTCCAAGAGGTTGAGTGCCCTTCTCAGTTGACTGCAATCACCGGCTGTACAAGAACCTAAAGCAATAGCCTCTCATGTTTTGTTCCTTCGTTTACCTTTATTTTAACTTGTTTCTACAATGTCACGATAATCAGTTACAGAACTTAGATCTGAATTTCAAACCTTAGGATTGTAGTTTCACGTTTTCCGTCAATTAGCGCCAGCCCTATAGAGCACAAGCCCCAGCATCAGATTTGCGGCAGGGTAACGGCATCTTGTGATAGTAGGGCTCCGGGTGAAAAAATAGAGGTGGGAAAAATATAAAAGGAAGGGCATGCCCGCTCTCTTCTCCTTTTTTTTTTTTTTTCTTTGTCGACGTACTTCAGTATGTGTCTGCCCTAATGGTTTTCACCAACACAGGATTCTATTTTACAGGTTTTACTAACAAGTTCTACAGTAGGATCATTTCTATAGGTAACGTCTCTCTTTGACTCTTCAAAAGAGCCATCAAACCCAACTTGGTTGATGACACTTTCCTTCATGCCCTAGAGTGAGAAATATAGTTTAGCTTGTCTAATCCCTTGTGATTTTGACATCTGGATTTTTGCCTTTTGTTTTGTGGATTTGCCTTCGGGGAAGTTCATTTGAAAGGAGCGATGATCTCGACCCTTTGCATGAGCCTCTTTGGAGGAGATGTACTGGGTGGGTGTGAATGGCAGTCTGACAAGTCTTCAAATTAGTTTTTTTGGAAGAGTCATTGAGAGATTTATACAATAGTGAGATTTAATAGAATTTGTATTTTGAAAAAGTTCAAACTGTCATTAGTAATAGGTTTAACCGTTAAGTTACAGAAAGATGTACAACTGTAAGTATCCATGAACACAAATGGCCTTGATGGGTGTCCAGTGTGAAACATAAAAAGTGAACGTAAATGAGCGGTCGGTGAACACAGATGGTTCAGAAAAGAAGTATTTAATCTCTAGTATTCACTTTTTCCCTTTTTCAAACAAGAAACTCTTCCAATCCGTCCAGTGGTTTGAATCCGAGTAAATAAAGTCCATGCTCACCCTCATGCTTCTTTGCAATAGCTCTGGATGAGCCCGGTACAAATACATGACGAGCCCCCAACAGAGACTCGCAAAAACAGCCCAAGATACGTCGATGGTTTGCAATATCAACCTTCTCCTGCTGCTACTGATTCCCGTTCTTGTGGTTAGCCCTCCTCCCGTGCTCTTCAGTTGTTTGTAGATTCTGGATCCATTGATGGCAACCATCTTGCCAAGAGCTATGCACACACGCGAGAAGACATAGAGCACAATCTGCTCCGTTAATGAAGTCGTAAATTTGCCTCCTTTTCTTCCAAACACAACGTATCCGCCTATGGTGCCCGCCAAAAGCGCGTCAAACTGGTTCGATCGGTTCTTCACGTCTGCTGCAAATGTCGGCGTCGAGAATTTATCATAGTCGAAGCTGAAACTCGGTAGGAAAGAAGACTTTGCTAAGAGCGCCGACGTTGCTGAATATGATTCCGATGGCGTCTGTTTTAGTCCAAAACACCGTAAAATCTTGCAAAGATACAAAACGGTCTTGTAGGTTCCTGCAAAGGCGGCTAGAGCTCCCGCATGATGTCGCGAAGCGCTCAGGATTCCAACTAGTTTCTGTTTCCACCTATATCCGAAACAAAGAGGTTATATGCTCCTGTTAGCATTATCCATCCGCTTCTCAAGTTAAGTTGAAAAAATTAGGGGGAACCAACTGCACAATGTACTCACGTCCCGGACTTGAAAAGAATAGACATGACAAGAGCATGTCCAAACCGCAGTCTAGCTCCATATACAGCTCCTGTTTGCCCAAAGCAAAAGAAAAAAAGAAGAAGAGAAAGTTAGCATATGCATAAAGCCCTAAGCTTGTTCTCAGGCTTGAAAAAATCCTGTTGTGGGTCTCTAAATAACACTCGGCTGGATGTGCGTACCATTTCGGGCTCCTTTGATAATGGCCAGGACATCTTGCAAAGCAGGATGTTGCAGAATCGAGAGAATGATGTTATCACTCATGGTACTCGTTGGAAGCGTATGTGGAGTATGACCTGAGTCCTTTCGCGGCTTTGAGTCTGGTTGACACTCAAGTGGAACAAATAGTGGTAGGGATAAGAGTCAGCAAGGAAGGAAGCAGCTGTAGTTACAACCCTGGAGGCCCGAGTAGCCACGATGGGACCGGACAAATGGATGGATGTTGTTCCTGAAAGACCCGCCCGGCGTGGCCCTGGCGTGCCAAATCAGACCGAGTCGGAGCCGAACCGGAGACTAGGCTGAAGTCGAAATCGAAATCGAAATCGAAGATAATATTGAAATCGAAACTGAGACCGAGAGATAAGGCTCGACACAAGGAGCCGTTAGCGTCTGTGTGACCTCAAATGGGAATTATGGTGAAAGACTCGCATCATGTGCAATGAACAGCAGTAGGTTAAGACAGCAAACCCACACTGATTGTAATCTTCCATTGGCGTATTTTGAAAAGAAACTTGGATCGTTAGCAAATAGATCCCGAATCATGGAACCCATCTTCATTTAAAACAAATACTTTTTTGAATGTCAGAACTAAAAGTCCGTGGTAGAGGTGAAAACAAAAATCTTTTAAAGATTGATATTCACCCTCAAATAGCAAAAACCAGATTAACTACTCTACTGCTGGTGTACAAGAGCTGGAAGAAGAAGAAAAATAAATTCAAACAGCCAACAGTCATGTTCTACTTAAACAGCGTAACCATCAAAGCTAGCACAAACAAAAAAAAGGGGGAGTAAAATAGACGCAAGAATAATAGTAAGAGTAAAAGTTGAACAGCAGAGGAAAATGAAAAAGCAAAAATATAAATGTGAATCATGAGACATGTAAAAATCATTCATTAGGGTCCCCAAATACGAACAGTTTGGTCATCACTTGAAGATGCAAACATTGAAGGATACTTTGGATTCCAATCCACAGAGTTTACCGGTTTTGTGTGCCCAGAGAGTGCCTGAACGAGAGCCCCAAATTTCCTATTCCAAACGTATACGCGTCCGTCCTCTGATCCAGATGCAACTACACTGTCATCAAGCCCCCCAAAACAGGACCTGATGATGAATTTGTCCTGTCTGTGTCCAAAGAACTTTTGGACAAGATAGTAATTATCGATATCCCAAATGTGTAACTCATCAGACCCGACGTTGATCAGCGCGTATTTGGAATCTGACGATATCTGAATGCTCGTCAACTTCCTATTCTTCAAATCGATCTCCTTTAGTAGCTCCTTAGTGCTCAGGTCATATATAGCCATTTTGCCCTCGTTCCCATCGTTCGAAAGAATGGCTACAAACTTTGAGCCATCGGGGGTAACTGCGAGATCTCGAACCATTAATGCGTTCCAGTGGTGAAGCGAGGTTCCATCAAGATCCCAAAGATCGATTTGTTTCCCCAGCGAGCTTGTCAGAAACCTGTAGGTCCCCGGTATCCAATTGCACGTTCCCGCGTTGCCATTGTGTTCAATTGTCCGTACGCATGCCCCAGTCAGAGGATTCCATATTTTAAAGCTCATTCCGCTCGTCAAGATGTAGTTGTCATCTGGCGACCAGGACACGTAATCAACAGCCTTCTCGTGTCCTCTCAATGTGGTTATGAGCTTGTAATCCTGGTCAACATCGTAAACATTGATCGTGGTATCTTTTGAAGTAGAGGCCAGATACTTGCCGTTATTTGAAAATCGTACAAACCATGCTTCATCGCTGTGGTCGGATAAAACTCGGGTGGTTCTGCGGGGGAATGAAGTCTTATCTCCAAGGTAGTCCTTGTATAGAGAAATGTCCTGGTTCTTGGTGACACCTAGCAGCCACAAAGCTCGCGATCTCTGGAAATTCTTAGCCTGATCCAACAATGCACTGAGCCTGTGCTGAGGGAGCATGACGTTGGGTGAAACAAACTTTTGCAATGTTACAAGTAGATCACCACGGTCGCCACTCCAATCCGAAGCAGATTTCAGATCGTATATAGAGTTGCACATCAGCAATGAAGATAGCCTTTGTATCTTGTCAATGTGTAAAGGCGAGAGCTCATATCTCAGAACATGTAGAGCAGCTGCTTTATTGTTCTCCATCAACAGCTCCAAGTATTTTTGCCTCCTGATCAAAAATAGCATATGTTTCTTGTCTGCGTGAGGTTGCAACTCCAAAGACTCTAACGACCTTTCAACCTCATCCCATAGCCCGTTCTTCACAGCATTTGTAAAATTCAATACCAGTGGAGGGTCGATTTCTATTTTGGACTCTTGTTGTAACTGAAGCGCACTTGTTTCGTACCCCATTTCCATCAGAGACTGAATTATCAACCTGGTAAGCTCTTGCTTATTATGGCCAAAGTAGGATTCACCTTGCCCTCCTAATGTTTCATTAGCGACATCCCCCTTTGAAGCAGCACCATTAGAAGTTCCGGAACAGTATAGCGGGCCTGTCTCAGACTTGAGCAAAGATGTGTTTGAAGCGCTATTTAGCTGTAATGGGATGGTATTCGTCATGGCGAGCAGAGATCAAGGGATGGCGGACCGGAGCCTGTGCCACTGCGAAAAAGAGTTTGTGATAGTGAGTGCGGTGTACGGGTGTTTGTCACGGGGGACAGGGACGATTGGAAAAATAGACTAGGCGGGACAAGACTAGAGAGAATCATTTAGCATTCATATCCGTAAATAAGTATATAGTTGTGACATTAACTTGGAGGCTGGGTGGCGGAAGAGGGCGGCGGTGGGGGTGGAGGCTGCGCTTTGGACTCGGCATTCGAGGAGGGAATGTAGTCATCTTGCTTACTCCGTTGACTCTCTTCTTGGAAATACGCGTTGAGATCGGGCCTGGCTCTGGCCTTCTTTTTCTTGTGATGGGAGGGCGGGATCAGAGGCTGTTGAAGGCTTGTTGGCTGAGAAATTTGAAGCCCACTATTGGCCTGGGGCACTGGAAGAGCTGGAGCCGAGGCAGGAGTGATGATTTCACTTTGCACAGCATTGGCAGCACCAGGGGCGTTCAACTCAAACAATGTTGATCCTGGAGCAAGCTCATACTTGGAATTGTCGTTCAGGTTACTCTTAAACTTGCCCACGACCTCGGGGATCCGGTTCAAGTATCCGTAGCCCACTCCACATCCCAAAAGCCCTTCGCCGCCCCATCCTCGAGCAGGCTCTATAATCGTGGGTCTCACAATGTCATAATCGTGGTTATAAACGTACAACTCCAGCTTGCCTGTACCGTCGGGCTCTGCTACCCTTCCGATAATTCTCGACAAGAGACCTTCACCTCCAGTCGCCAATAAGCCATCCTGAGCGCCAATTATGTAGTCGCTGTGTGCAATTAGTCCAGCTTTGTGAGCTGGAGAGTTTGGCTTTACATCCAAGACACGCCATATGTAGTTTGCAGCTGAAAGAGGAGTCCACTGTGCACTTAGTCCAAACCCAAAGTTGGGGAACTCGGAGTTGGTGGCGGAACTACTCTCAACAGCCTGCTGCTCACTCTCGCTTGGAACCAATTTGAAATCTTTCTCAAAAGTTTGCGCTTCTTTGATCTCGTTGATTGGGAAAACAACACGCCGTATAACAGCACCTTTTGCGCTCCAAACATCAAAAGTCACTGATCTGCCTTTACAATTCCGCATTTCTCTCTGCAAAACATCCAGATCTGGCTCTGACTCCAGATCAGATATGTAGCTAAGGCCAGACGAGAGTGCTCCGACTACTTTGTTCGTGGCCCATCCACCACTTGCTCTTCTAATGTGCCCAGGTGGTTGAACACCAGGCTCAGGCGGCGCAGCGTTACTGTTGCTGTAGGGAAACTCTGCCATTGATGTTGCAAAAGAAGCACCCCGAGATTTGCCTCCTGGCGACACCACCCCCTGTTGCGGTTGCTTCACTGTGAATTCATGCCCATTGATGCCTATGATGAAATCAAACCAAGACTCGAGCCCGCTCTTGTCTGCCAGAGAGTCCCGTTCAACATGCACAACTCGAAAACCAAAATCAGGTATTTTATCCCCACCCCTGTTCTCAATGCTTTCATTCGAGAGCAAGGTTTCGGCAGATTGCTCAATAGACTTGACTATATTTTTGGCAAACTGGAACATGATGATGATGCCAGTATTGTTTGTGTGGTGGCTAACTCCCCGATGAGACTCAATTGCATAAGTGCGTGGCGGGTCTGTGGGTTTATGCTTATATTCATAGTTCTAGTTACCCAGCCTTAGATGGCTGATGCTTTACCATACCCACTTTCCATCTACCAAAGAGTCAAAAGGTTCGCGTCTGCCAGGAAAAGAGATGTCATCCTTCCACTTTTGCCTCGAATGCAACAATATGTTGTACCCTAAGGAGGATAGATTGGGAGGCGATGATGGTAAACCGAGATTATTGTATTCCTGCCGAAACTGTGGCTACACCGAAATAGCTTCTGGTCCAAAAGTTTTTAGAAACGAGCTTATCTCAAACATTGGGTGTGTATTATTCCAGTTTCAAAAATATTAGGGGAACTGGCACTAACATAATTCTTTTGGTTGTCTTTAGTGAGACGGCAGGAGTGGTACAAGATATTGGATTAGACCCAACTTTGGTGTGTTTCTACTATTGCTTGTCTGTGATATGAAATAACTCAAAGCTGACCTGTTTCTTAATTAGCCACGATCAAATAAGGAGTGTCCAAAATGTCATGAACATGAGAATGTGTTTTTCCAATCGCAGCAGCGAAGAAAAGAAACAACTATGGTAAGTCCGAATTGTGTCAGCCGTTTCCATACCCTTAGGAAACTAACCATAACTTTTAAGATTTTGTTTTACGTCTGCTTAAATTGTCAACACATATTTCGATCATAACCCAGAAACCGCTATCCAAACGGCGGATTACAAAGATTTTGGATAAAAAAGAAATACGTCTTGGAAGGCAGTATTTGCAACAAAGGGCATTCTATTTTCATTTTGCGGTGTTTTAATGTTCTAATAGTGTTTGTTATGAAGCAGGGGGTTACTCAAGACAAACATATATGTATAAAATCTTTTAACTGTATCACTCAGATGGAAATGAAGGGCTTACAGGATGGTGAAACAAGTGTTCTTGTTCACTACCCCAGTAGCCTCGCTAGCTACAGAGCATATCCATGTACGTAATAGTAGATAGCTCTTTTGGTTTAATCTCTTCGTAATCTCTTATGCCCCTTCACCTAGCCTTCTACCAAGTCCAAATACTTTCCTACTCCCCGTCATCTTGTTCGTTGACTAAGAGAAGGAAACCAGCAAAACACCTTAAGGCGGGTAACTGCACCTCTTCCTTCCACTTCATCACTCCAACAAAACATAAGAAGCGGCCAAAAAAATCCATATTTTCAACGGTAGCGGAACGGACAAGACCTCTATCGAAAAGCTCGAGGTCGTTTCACAATCTTGCTTTGTAGGAAAATGAACTTCAGATCTATTCTCAACCCCGACAGCAGTCAAGGACAGTCCTCCACATCCGCTTCACGCACATACAACAACAACACAGTTGTCCAGGCAAACGTCCCGCCAGGCACAATGCCACCACCGGTAACGCCAGGAAACAGGAACCATTCTATATCCATCTCAGATATGATGAATAATGAAGCTACCAGTGGAGGTGCAAAGGTCCAATTCAGCCCGTCCGTGGCGGGTGGGTACAACCACACTGCCACTCATCTGCCAGACCATTCGTCTGCAATCATGGTCAATGCTATGGCAGGTCATCATTATGGGCACTATGACGAAAGCTTACGGTCTACTAGCAGATCTTCATCTCGTCGATCTAGTATAGATAATGCTTCGCATAGAAACAGCATTAACAACATTACGAACGACGAAGATGTCGACATTACAACGCGTGTCACCAGTCCCTCTATCGCCAAAGCAGTTAGCATACCCATGAACAGTCTAAAATCACCCACTGAGCAGCCACTCGTAGGAAGATCAGATTCACTACCAGGGCTCCTACCTTCTCCCTCTGTCGCTGGAAACATGGGTGGCAGCGCGCGAAACGACAGTGTTGGGTCTGTCGCGACTTCTTCCCCTACAACCCCAAACCACGACAAGTTGCAAATGGGCAAGTCAGGCTCCGAAAGCGATCGCCAGGTCAATGTGCAAAGACATTCTCACCAACATTCTTTTGGTTCTTCTTCTCCACACATGGCGATTAGCGAACACAACAGGTCTCCGTTCGGTATGAGTCAAACTATGCCAGTAACTACACCCACCACTACAATGCAGCACAAAACCAACGCAACTATTACCACTACAACTACCTCCTCAACCTCTACGCCCGAGAAAGCACCCATGAAAAACAACAAAACTGTTGGGAACAGACTTCCCAAGAAACCTGATCCAAAGAGGAAACCAAAAAAATACAACAAGCCTCCATTATATGCTCAAAAATGGAAAGGGGGGAAGCATGCCGAAGACCAAGATTCAAGTCCTTTCAAGATGATTTCCGGTCTAGAACCTTCCGTAACAGGCGTGATACCTTATGAAGATCTAACGAGACAGGTGGGCAACTGGTTATATGCACAACTAGATGCTTTATCAAGAATAGAGTTGCAACATGTTGAGGTATGCTCTTGGTGCTACTGTAAAAAAGATGGATTATAATTGTTTACTAACTGTGATGTGCCTAGGTGGAATTGAAGTTTGGAAGAATATGGGATAATGACAAGAATGGACGACTTGTAACTCCAATAATGTCGGAGGCTATAATATCAAAGGAAAACAACTTTTCCATATCTTTTGAAGCAGGCTTGGACAGGCCTTTGTTCGACACGCTTAATGAGTTCTTTAAGGTACTGGCTGCAACAAAACAACGTTCAAAATCTTCTTTCCGGATAGAAAAAACTAGTCATATTGATAATATTCATGAAGTGCTGGAAAGAAGCAAAAAACCCCGGAAAATAAGAAGAACTATAGATAAATCCACGGGGAGGGAGGTTTGTTGTATAGAAAAACGGCGAATCTCAGACCTTTTGATTTACAATCCCAACACTCTAGTGGACTTTCGAATCAGTTTATCTACAGAAATACCAGATAGCGACTCTAGTATTCGACTTAAAGACGAACAGCCTTCACTTGTTAGAGAAAAAAATAGGATCAGTTACATTCACCATAAAACCAGACAGCGCCTTGATTTAACCAGTATCAGACAAGACAAGGGACCACAGGACGTCTCAAATCACTTACCAAATAACCCGCATCATTGGGTCTTTAAGTATGAAGCAGAGCTTGAGCTTGAATCAAGATTTTTGATCGAAACCTACATGAAGCTTAAAGAAAATCCCAATTCGAACACAGGGCTCATTTATGAAGAGTTTATCAAAGTATTGCTGGATAATGCTCGTCTACTAAGCAGGAGAATAGGTGCTCCCCTTTAATAGACAGCTTCTTAGACCTTTCGAACCTTTTTGTTTTGTTTTGTTTTTTTGTTTGTAAATATTGGCTACCTGTATTGTATGAAGATCAAGCGCTGGCATAATTGTACTCGTAAGAAGGAAGAAAAGTTTTTGTACGTTGTAAGTGACTATAGAATATATCTGTGGGTGTTCACATGATTACAATCTTTTTCAAGAAAGTTTGTTTCATTGTATCTGCTCGATTCTAATATCAACAATAAACTATCTAACACAATATGTCTGTTCAATTATTTTTTTTTTCATACGACAAAATAAATGAGCATTAAGTGAATGTAATATTAATTGACTGTTAATTGTTAATCCAATAGTCTATCATATCTAAATTGAAAAAGAACATTGATAACGGGTTCTTTTCCTTCCGTATTTTGGACGTATCAAGCTATTAGGTTGTTACAAGCTTAAGTTGACATGTCTCATATAGGAAACAGTAATGTTGACCAAACTTAATCCACCTTTATGTAGCTCATCGCTAATACGAAAACATACTTCAAGACATAGAAAAGCCCAATCAAAATTAGCGATCTAAAAATCAATAATGGCCTTGTCATTGATTCATCAGAAGCTCTGAAAGTCTATAAGTAGAGGGTCTCTTTCGCTCTATTCAATCCTCAACTGCACACTCATCAATCCATATATTAAAATCTCAGTTTCTAGTGTATTAACTTGAAATGACAGAAAAAGATTCTCAGTTGACAGATTCGTCTGAATCATTTTCTTCTTTGGGTCTCACAAGATCAAACTCGCCTTCAGAGAGTACATTAAACTTCTACATGGGATTAGTAAGGGAGCAAACAATTCCAGTTGAACAGTCTAAATTATCGCAATGTATTTATGAGAGTCTCGAAAATGAATCAAACTTTTTTGATGTTTGTCGGTTATTTTTTAACATCGATGAGAGCAATAATGAATCAAGCTCTTCTGTTGTTGAACAATGGAGAACATCAGCCGAGCAGGAAATGCTTAAAGAATTTGCCGAAGAATTTCCAGAAAACGTGTTGGGTGTGCTTGAAGAATTAGAAAACCAACATATCGGGGGGAGGGGGGGGCAACACAATGTCACTCTTCACTAGAATCATTATCAGATTGTACAGTGAAAAAAGTGAAGATTGCTTTTCAAACAATACACCAGTAAATGTCCATGAGAAAGAAAGACGATTTGAACTGTTACGGCTCATTTTGGAAAGACAGAGCATGGTTCGAAAGGAAACAATGTAATGGGTGATGAATTTGATAGATTCTTAGAACTCTATGGGGTTAGATCTTTTAAATTGAATTGCTAGGACAGGACCCTTGGTAGGTTGTCTTTTGAAACTGATATTATTGGTGACAACAAAAAAGCGCCCATTCTACAGACAAGTAGTGTATGTTCTAAAACCTTGAAATCCACCTTTTTCTTTAGTTCGACAGAAAAAGCAATCACATTTGGAGAAGCAATAACTAGTAGACAAAAGTTATCAGATGTATTGAAGCCAATAAGTTTATTTGCGAAGGATATATTATACATCGAATGTATGTTGAAATTATCGTAAACACAAACAGAAGAAAGAGCGGGAGCTCATTTGTCTTGTGGTCGCCTTTTGCAGCTAATAATTTTACTTTTTTATTAAACACTGCATTAAAAGGAGTTCATAAATATTGTAAATGCTGAAAATGAAAAACTGGGATTGTAGATGTCTAGCTACTTTGGCTACTATAATCTGCTGTCTCCATCTTGCTTGTCCTCTTTCAAGTGTAGTACAAGCACTGAAACGATTTCCGCTGTTCTCAGATGTCCAGCATCTTCCTTTTTCCAAGCTGTTAGTGATCCATAGTTTTCCGGCCCCCGTCCTTCATTGATCGTCAGTCTGATCATATCGGTGGTAGATTTCCTTAGGCTTCCGCTGACACACTGCGCTCCATCGCCTTTCCACCCCATTCCGACTTTATCATTGAAGACCAACAAAGGTAATTTTCTCCTTTAAAAACCAAAATGGTGCTTTGTGCATGCGTGTTTATCACCAACAAAGGACAGAAACCAAATGGTTATTTGTTCAAGCATGCTTATCACCAACATTTTTGAAAGACTTTTCTATTTGAAACAAGCTTTTGATTCTTCTATTCTATTTATCTAATCTCTCTAGTCTACCCTAGCTAGCTCACGATCATGTCATAACGCCTAAAGCCTATGTAGACACGAGAGCTACCCAACCTGAGAACCCTAACTACGCGAGAAGAAGAGGCAAGATTATGATTAGTTCCAGGTTTTGAAATGAGTACGTCTGGAGAACGAAATGAAAGTGCCTCCAAATCTAAAATTTCCGATAGTTCATTCGTAACCTCTTCGATAATCATCACAGAATTTAATTCAACGAGTATATATATACGTAGAAAAACACTCAGGGCTCATATCCTTAAAGTGTAAAATTGAGATGGAAATTGGGCAAGCATTGTCTGTTGGATTTGTGTCGCAAAAGTTAATCGTCTCATTCATTGCAATCATCGATCGGCCTTCAGGGGAAATTGTGAAAATTGAAAAAGGAAAAAGGAAAAAGGATGGTCTCTAGCGGGATCGAACCGCTGATCCCCGCGTTATTAGCACGGTGCCTTAACCAACTGGGCCAAGAGACCTGTTTTTCTGTAAGAGAAATAGTTTTTCTGTAAGAGAAATAGCTTCTCTTACATAGTGTGTAAAATAATAGAACCTTAGCTCTGAACTCTTAGGTTGTGGGTTTTGGTTCGTAAAACTTGTATTAAGGTAACTTGTAGAAAAGAACAAGGAAACTATAGAAACTAACTTTAAATACACAAAACAGTATTCATTATACACATGTGACCAAATGTGTCATACAAAAAAAGAGTAAGAATCAGAATTCTTACATAGTGTGTAATGATTCTAACGTGGAGGATTCTCATCAAAATATCTTTATTACTGTTCTTATAAAAATAAGGGAATCCATCCCATTTATATAGCTTTCTGGCTTATACAAAGAAGTGAGAATCTGTCAGTATATCGAGAATCTGTTGAAGAATCCCGAGATATCCCAATAATGACATGAATGATTAGCCCAGTCATTCATAACAAGGTTCTTTAGACATAAACAGACAATTATGAATAGATTCTAGTAAAGTGAAAGAACATTATAAATAGAATCTCGTAAAATAAAAGAATAAAAAGGAGATTTTAATATTGGCAATGTTGGTGATAAGCATGCTTGAACTAATAACCATTTGGTTTCTGTCCTTTGTTGGTGATAAACACGCATGCGCAAAGCACCATTTTGGTTTTTCTTTTCTCTTTTGAGGTCTTTTGCGTCTCTTTTGTTTGTTTCTTACTCATAGATATTGATGTATAAATAGTGATATATTTCCCATCATTTTCTAGGGGACCGAATAAGAATTCTTTGATTCTCTTTAGTTCTTTGATCATCTTCTCTCATGGATTCGTCATATCCTTCACCTCCTTCCCAGAGCTCGTCCAAGGCTTATTTCAGTGTTGAGGAACTTATGTATCTGCTTGCAAAGCAACTTCAGAGCTCACAAGTCCGACAGAAAGTATTATTGCGACATAATGATATCCCACTCGGTATTTTTCATTTCATACTTTTTGTAGTAAGGAATAGGAAATGTAAAACAAGTATATAAATATTTGCAAACTGCTGAGTTTTACTCAATTTTTGAAGAGTCACGTAGAAAGATTTAGTTTGTCATCAGTCTATTGATATGGTATTCCCTGCCCACACTATTGAAAAGTCAGCCAACTTTTACAGTGCAATGCATTCTACTCGATTCAAAAGTGACATTAGTGGTTATACGATATTGCTAGTATTCTATCTCTTCCTACTGAACACCTATATTCTTTGAGAAAACTTTGAAAATGCGGGCAATTCAGAAGCGGAATTTAACCAGCTTCAAAGAGGATAGCTTGGGCCAACATCACATCCTTCAGGCCTGAGCTTATTGATAGACAACCAAGGTTGACAATATCAAGTGAGGTAGGCAAGCATTCAACAGCCCTACACACTTCAATCTTCATTTGAGGATTCTTTATTTTATCTCTAAGATGGACTAGTCCTTTTGGATTCATGATTAGAAGTACATATGAATAACGGTTTGGATATAATGCATCTATTAATTTACTTCAAAGTTAGATAAGAGTGTTTATAATTACCGTGGGTTTTAAAAGAACTGTAACTACAGCTTCTGACTGGGATTACAAAGCAATAAGGACAAAACATTAACTCGAATTGTTTTCCTAAACTAGAGGTCAGTTCTATCGGGAAGTAGGCATTCTTGTTTGATAAAACTATTTTCCATATTTAGTAACTGAGTTTTATCAATTTATTATATGCTGTCCTCCAGCAGTAAGCTAATGGCATAATTCAACCAAAGAAAAAGCAGAAAACATAGTAGAGGTGATGTCATACTCATTCTTTGACATCATATTGAAAATTTTCCCTGACATGCCCCACACTGTTAGCATGAACTTATTCTCACAATTTGAAAATCATTCTGTTCCTCAAATAATCGTATGAGTTAACGAGAATTTCCAGTTTCACCAAGAGCTTGATCATCATTGAACCAACAAGGATCTGCAATTTAACATTCTGTTTTTAATTTGTCAGTGAGAAGAAAACGAAGGGGTCCGAGAAACTAAAAAACCAAGCAGTTGAAAAGTAAAGATTTACTAAAGAATTGCGGGTGAAGCGCTTAAACCTGGTCTTAGTCTACTGTCTTGGCTTAACCAATTTTGCACTCCTCGCTTGTGTGTGACAATTGGTCCTCAGCTGATCAAATAGATCTACTATAACAGGATCAACTCTTATGCAAAGGCCAGCTAGATGTCTTACAATCAGCTCATTTAAAACAATTAATTCCAAAAAGGGGAGAAATCTTTCTTTGCAGATCTAGTAGTAAAAGATCGCTTGTAGAATTTACACTTTGCTGGAATGAAAATTTAAAAAGCAAAGCACGGAGATCTGTTTCCTCCTCTCAAGATCGCTCTAATCGGAATGGATCTATTTGCTACCGCAAATTCAATAAAACGGGCTCCGAGATTTACAGTGTTTAAAGCTGCTGCAAAACAACGCAGCTGAAGATACTCAAGCATACCACACCAATCTGTAACATTAGTCCTTAGTAAATACAACTTTTGAAAGCTATGGTAAAAACACCCCAGAAGATAGAACTGATTGATGGTTGAAGAATCATTCTAGTTCAGAAAAACATAAAAGACAACAACAAAAAAGAAGCGAAATAGCCTTTACTCAAAAGTGCTACTTATCAAATCTAGACAGTCTTCAATACCTTTTCTCTTCCGAAGTTCAAGATTCTAAATCTGGAAATGTAGTCGTCTCTGTTGACGTAGGCGCCACACATTCGTCTTGAGCCGCTGAAGCCTTTGCGTCCATGAAGAGTTCTCCAATTGTCAAATATCAAACAGGTTCCGGCAGTCAACTGGAAAACGTATTCATGTTCTTTTCTCGTCAAGATTTCATACCAATGGCGAATCGCTTCGTAGAATTTGAGAACATCTTCGGGATTTGACCAATTATCCATTACAGATCTATCGTCGTTATTCCATCTGATTTGCACAAGCTCATCTGTAACAGGATCGTGTGTGAAAATTGGTTGCGGGATGGTAGGCTCGATACAAACACCTTCCTCTCCAGCAGAGTGCGCAGGAATCCTGGTGTTCTTCAAAAATTCATAGTGCTCGGGGTTCTCTTTCTTTAGGACTTGAGCACAGTAGAAAGCATCCACTAGAGTGGTTTCACCACCGGAACCGCCCGTGTGGTGGAGCAAATGGAATAACTGAAGACCAGGAGTGTCACTCCAGTAGGTTCCATCAGTGTGTGTTCCCAATTCCAAATTTGTATACGCAGTGTCATGTTTTGCCAAATCGGCGGTGAAATCCCAAAATCCACCATAATGGGTAGGCCGAACATATGCTAATCGTTCAACTAGTTTCTCAGTGTCCTCGGTGGTTTCTGGAACATTGCTAATTAAGCAAAACCCGTATACATAAATCTTTCTCGTCCATTCTTTCACACCTTCGTCAGACTTCATAACATCCCGGAAGTCGACGTAAGGCATGTCTGCATTGATGGTGTCAACGTCCCAAAGTTTAAGGTCAAATCTTGTCAGGTTGATCTTATCCTTAAGATCCACAAGGACGGGACTGTAGGAATGAAGATAGAGCCAATCTTGTTCGTAGGCGCTAGTATGATCGTTATGATTCCACTTGATCACAATCTTGCCATTTTTGATGGAAACGCTAATAGCCGCAATATCTCTGGGAATCTAGAAACCAATTAGACCTCGGGATGTTAAGGGACAAGAGTTTGGAAATTACTTACTGCAAAAGTATTCTGAAGACGTTGCTTGGTCAAAGGATGGAAACAATCCTTGCACTGGCAGTTATCTCTTAGCCAAATGTTATGGCTGTTGATTAATTGAACGAGAAGGGCGACGGAGATTGGCATTAGAAGATCAACAGCCATGTAATAAAGTTTTGTCCAAGAAGTACTTACAATGCCGAGGTTTCCTGGGAATCCCATTTGATGTATACCTTATTGGCATCAAAACTAGTGTCAATGGCAGAAGAGGCAGTCATATCGGATCGCAATATCAGTAGAATAGAAGAGCACTGAGAAAAAAACTTATGGACGTGGTGCAGGGCTTGGTGAAGGAGATTGGAGAGGGACGAAGAAAAGCCGTTAATTTATACTGTGGGGAACACCCTGGGACCGAGTCACTGGAGATCCGTGCGCTTCTCGCAAAACGACCCGATTTCAACGGGTGCTCCGCCGTCAAAGTGAAAATTGTGGGGTAATAATATTTAGTCCCAAAAACTGACAAGCCAACGCGAACCAACGGTTAATTTGAATAATAAAACAACAAAATTTGCATGCCTATCATCTTAAATCCCGATCGACTCGAACAATGTAGTCATGATAACCAGAGCATCTTGTACTAATCAGGAAAGGGAAAACAAAGAATGGCACATTTCTATTTCATGATGTGGCAGATCAACGTTGAGCTTTGCAAGGACAAAAAGCTTTAAGAAAGCAATTATTGTATATAATAGCCCTAAGCAAACCCAATAAATTATCATACAAGACATACATAAATATGCAAAAGAAAGAAGGAGGAAAAGAAAGAGATGACCTCAAACTTGGGTGTATCGGCCCTTGCCGACGAGACGCTGCATGCAATCCACAATGCTTAGTTCATAGGTGAAATAAAATCAAAAAAGAGATAAAGAAAGATAAAGCAAGGTAAAACAAAAAACAGGTCCCTCAAACTCTAGAAAAAAGATCAAAACTCTTGTCATAATAACAGTTTAATCCACGGAACGAACAAGAGTCCAAGAAAATTCGATTACATTACAGGATTTGCACCAAAAAAGAAAAAAAAAAACGAAAACATTCTCTAGAGCTGTTCGGCTTCCAGTTCTTTTGAGCTTTGACTCAGATACTTTGCTTTGCCAGTCCCAGTTCATTTCTTATTCTTTTCATCAAGCTTGAATATTTTTGCAGCTTGTGATGTAAGCTTCTGTTTTAACGAATGCCGGTCTTTATCCTTGTTCTTTTCTTTTTCAATACTTTCTGAAGTTCTATGGGCATGCTTTGGCTTTAAAGTAACGCTAACCAACTGAGTGTTGGCCTTATTTTTAGATTTGGTTTCGTTTTCTGAAGCAATTACTTTATCTAGTGAGAGATGGGAAACCTCTTTCGGTGGTGAAGACTCCTCCAAGGCAGGATCCGAATTTTCGTTACCAGTATCAGTTGTACATGTTTCGGAATTTGGAATTAAAGCGCGATCCTCATTGCTTTCTTTCGGTGATCTGCTTGGCGGGTCTTCGTTTGCGGTTGAAATATTGGGTGTGTCTAAAGTTGGCACTTTCTCTTCTATTCGAGAGTGGCTCAAAGTTCTTGGCATTCGTTTACTATGATTTTTGAGAGCAGTATCATCCATCTCGCTATCGCTCATATTTTCTTCGTCGTCATCATCTTCATCTTGATTAGTGGCATTTCGAAACTGAGAGTAAGAACCATTATTCTGCAAAACTTTCTTTGAAAATATTGTATGGGATTTTCGTCGAAGTCCTGTTGCCCCAGTATTCTCACTACTATCTCTCTGCTCATCTGATGATTTTGAAGTTTGCTTATACAGTTTTGTACCTTTGACCACTTTTCGTCTTTTTGTTTCATTCTCAATGCTCTCGCCATTATCATAAAGCTCGTTTCCATGTTTATGCTTATCACCATCAGCCGCGACAACTTCACTGCTGTCATTACCATCATCGAGATCGTCGTCATCATCATCATCATCATCATCATCCTCATAATCCACCAAAGGTGTCCGCAAGCTATGGTCAACTGGAAATTTCTTTGTGGCCAAACCGCTTATAGACTCACTAGTTTTCTTCGTTTTCCCCCGTGCCGAATGTGCCATCATCCTTTCTGCACATTCTCGGTCAAAAAGGTTTATCAGTTCTTGCCCAGTTCTGCAATACTTTGTACAACCTTCTAATTCCTTTCGATAGTTTTCAACCAGATGTGCGGTGATCAACCTAATAGAATTTTTGAGCCCTCCCGTATTTTTACAAGTTTGAAGAATCAACTCTAGAAGGTCCAAAATTGCCGAATTCGCCATACCCGAATCTCCTTTCATATTCGTTTCATGCAATAAGCCCATTATGCTTTTGAATATTCTCTTTGTCAAAATATATCTTATATAAAAATTGTCACCAAGAAGTATAATCATTTTTAAAGTCCTCAATGCGCCCAGTCTCACAACCATGTTCTGTGTGACTTGACCTTCCAAGAGTATCGATATAGCCAGGATAAGGTTGTTTTCAAGTATGAAAGAACGAGCCATCATTGAATGCGTTTTAAAGATAAAACTAACCAGTTCGCAAAGCTGTCCATAAAGAATTCGATTCGGGAGCTCGGTAGTATTACTTTTTCCATTTGTTGATGTTGATGATGATGAGAAAGAAGGATTAACTGAACCTTCTTCAAGGTCATTATGCAATAGATCCAAAAGCGGCTTAAATAGTGTTTTGGCCGAGAACTTATAAAACAGTATAATACATCTTTCGTTTGATATAGAGGAAGACGCCTCATTCTCCGTTGCAATTGATAGCATACTTGAGTATTCGTTAATAGCATTGTTATCAATATCAGGAATTGGATCAAGCAGCACCTTGAGAGCCTCTGTTGCTTGAATCTTTAGACCAATGTTGTTTTCCGTTATTATTAGCCGGATCAGCAAGTCTAATAACACGCAGATGTCCGAGTCATCTATACGCCATCGTTTCTTCTGAGGACTTGTTGAATTGGGCTTATCTTGAAGAGAAGCTTCTTGTTGGGGTTCTGCATTATCGTCACCACTATCGCTATTGTCTTTAATGTCGGCGAACAGAAGCGAATCCTGCTCTATTATTAAGACAACCAGTTCAGCACCCAGCACTCGTATCGAGGTGGTGCTATCATTCAGTGCAAAATCTACCATTTTGAACAGACCTTTTGCTATAAAAGTTTGAAATAGTTTTGTCCTTTGGGCAGGTTGTAGATTTTTAGCGATAGAAGCAAATTGATGAAACAGTCGTATTCCGTCTCTTTTCTGTTCCAATTTCTGCTCTTTCTCCTTTTCATCTTTGCTATTGCCATTTGTATCGCTTTCTGAGCCGGTTGTTGAATAAAGCCCCAACAAGTCACCAGTAAACTTGTCAGACGACCGAAGAAAATTCACAATTTCGACCTGGTTGTAGTATATAATTGATGAAAGAAGAGAAAATGTGGGGTCGTCAAGCAGCCGTGCCAAAACAACATCTTTCAGAAACTGCAATCGAAACGTTGCTATTATCTTGTTTCGAATCGATTCATCTGGTATTGGTATAACCTGCTTGAATTTAGACTTGTCGGATATGTACTCCCGATGATTTGCCTTGTGCCTGGGAAACTCAGGGTCGTCTAAAATAAGGACGAAGCTATTGTTAGTAGGAACCATAATAATAAATCGACAACAACAACAACAAAAATGAAGTGGATGAAAAAAGAAAAAAGAATGCCGAAAAGGACTTACATTCAAGAATTCCAACAACACCCATTATCAGGTCATCTTGAAGAATTGAGTCGACGATCGAGCTGTCATTTAATAAAACTAGAAACTCACAAAGCAGTTGAAATTAGTAACCAAAAAGAAAAAAAGAAAAAAAAATGTGTGAAAACACGTGTGCATACTCAGACTCTTCATAATCCGACACAGATCGTGCAGAACAGTTATTGAATGGGACTCCTCCGCTTTTGTAAACACATCCACTAGCATTTGGATATAGTTTGATTCCAAGATGAATTTCGATAACGAATCTCTATTGTATCTCGAAAGCGAATGCCGTGTGACGATTTCACATACTTTATCGAGATTGTCGAGCGTCGGGTCAGGGAGGTATAGAATAGGCGCCACGATGACTTCTGTTATAGTGACGTTTCCCTCGGCCGGATTGGAGACAACAGAGACGACAGAAATGTTCGGACATATATTCTGCCAGGCATAAACCAAAAAATCGCACACACTACTGCAACCTTCGGGCTCTTGGAAACTTAGGGCCATGTCGCGATTGTCCGGTTCGGTCCAGACGATCAACGTGTCTTGCTGTTTCTGATACTGCGTGTCTCCGCCAATAAGGCTCTTTAAAATTATGATATTCCTGTCCGCTTCATCTGTGACAAGCAAATAGGGCTGGTTATCGAGGATGTCGCAATTGCAGTACCCAGTTCCATGGTCCTTCCAAGCCTCTTGCTCCAGCTGGTATACCTTGACGCGTCTGGGTTGCGTGGGTATTTCCATACACATGTGAATATGAAGGGAGGGAAAAAACTGGAAACCACGTCAAACGTAAAACAGATGGAAGGGAGGTTTTTGGAATTTTTCTTTTTGCTATCTTTTAAAACCGTGATATAGCCTTTCTTGATAATCGGTGAATGTCGCGTGTGAAGCAAAAAGGTAACGGGTGCACGGGTGTACGGAGAACGAGAGAAAATAGCAGTATGCAGGCGTTCCCAAAACGGAGTGTGTGTATGAGGTAATCCTGCGTTTTGTTGCGTCTCCTTCAGCCTTGCCTGGCTGCTGCTGGCTGCTCGATCCGGTCGTGGCTTCTTTTCTTTCCCACATTCCCAGTGTTGCTTCGCTTCACGTAAACGCCAGGAAAAATACTCAGAATTGTACAGTTTTGCCCGAACAATGCCCTCTTTCTCAGCTAATCGCAGCGCCAGTTCTGTTACTTCAGCGTCTTTGGCCACGAACTCTGCGTCATCTTTGGTAAGTGGAACGAACCGCTTTACGAAATCCTGATCTGATGCTACATTCCATTTACGTTTCTCTGCGTTACCACTATGGAAGAAAGAAAAAAGAAACTTGGATCCAAAACGAAACAAGAAACAAGGAATTTATAGTGTCAGTAATATCTAACCCATGTTTTATTTTTTATTCTTGTCGTTTTGGAGTAGCTCAGGAGGAAAAAAGTGGTGCGTAAGGGTATTCCTCTAAACGTCATGATTTGTGGCTCAACAGGAACGGGCAAATCTACATTTATTAGAACTTTGTGCGATGGTCAGGATCCGGTGATTCCAACGAGAAACACTCATAAATCTCTATCTTCCGTTAAGGATGCATCTTTTTCGAAAAAACCATCTATGAGTAGTAACAACACTGGTCAAACTATATCTCAAGGGTCTCAATCTCAATCGCAACAAGATCTCCTTAACACGCCAACTCCACTATACTATCGTGCAGATAGTTTCTACGCTAAAAAAGTTAATGAGGAGCCTGGAATCGATATCACTGAAACGAAATATGGTACGTTACTGACTTCTAGGAGTGGAAAAAAATAGGAATCACTTATATTAACATGCTCCATGCGTTCCGCATGTGTCTAGTGCTTAATGATGAGGACGGGTCCAAAATAGACTTGACTATTATTGAAACGCCTGGTTTTGGAGATAACATAGATAACCGAACTTGGTAAGCTTTACGTTTTTTTTACGTTTGTTTGCAATTGCAACCAGGATCAGAAGACGATAATTGCTCTTGGTTCCCATACTAACAAAAAACCCCTTCACTTTCTTTTTTTTTATTCCTATTTTTCCTTAACAGCTTCACCGAGATTATCAAGTATCTCCGAGGACAATTTGACAAACTTTTGGTTGAGGAAACAATGGTCCGTCGTAATCCCAGATTTCAAGATCGACGAGTTCACGTTACACTTTACTTTATTGAACCCACAGGACATGAACTTCGAGAAGTTGACATTTCATTTTTGGAACAATTGAAATATTATTCAAATATCATTCCAATAATAGGTAAATCGGATTCATTTACACCTAGTGAACTTTCAAGTTTTAAAGAAATGATATTGAAACAGTTGAACACTTTGAATCTTCCATACTACAATTTCCCGGATTATGAAGAGATTGATGATGAAGATACGATACAAGAAAATTCAACTTTAAGATCTCTTTTACCGTTTGCTGTGGTTGGGAGTGATCAAGTCTACAACCTGGACGGTGAAATGGTTAGGGCAAGAGAGTACAGTTGGGGTTATGTGCAGGTTGATAATCCAGAACATAGCGATTTTGTATATTTGAAATCTGCCCTTTTTGGATCCCACTTACAAGATTTAAAAGATCTGACGCATGACTATTACTATGAAAACTACAGAAGTGAAAAGTTGGTCAATCTTACCGGAGTGGACGACACACAACCATTGCCCAATTCAGTTACAAGTTTTGGTACAGAGCCATCGTTTAGCCCTCTCGAATTCAGCTTTGAAATGAAGAGCACGCTATCCAAGTCTGATTCCGCAACCCAAATTCTACCATCCCTAAGCATGCCGAGCGGGTTTGGAGACCTCACAAAGCAGCAGATTATAGACATTTCAAATAGTCTTCCGTATCAGTTGAGACGCGAACAATTACACAGTCAACAGGAGAAACTCAAAGAGATAGAGGCATCGTTGAGGACCGAATACGAAACTGAAACACAACTTATGGCACAACGACAATTTGAAATTCGTAAAAGACAGGAAGAACTTGAGATTTTGAAAAAATCTCTTTTAAATGAAATACCAAGCACAGGCACAACAAGCATAGATGTAAATGCAGATGGTGATGAAGAAGAGCTTAGAAACGAATCATTATCATTCTTAGATCTACAAAACGAAACCAGCTTGGCTCTCAACGCTTCTGCAAATGTGTCTTCTAAAGCTACAGAGGTTTTGAATGATAATTTGAGGCCAATCCATAAGAAAACAAGGACTTTAGTGGAGGAGCAAAGATTCTCAGTGTCTTCCTCTATTTATCCGGACACGGTCCCAAACCCATACTAATTTAGTATCACCACTGATGATGATTTTCTAATATTTTTTGGTCCACATTTTGTGCTTGTTCGCTTCTTGAAAACAATTCTAATTCTAATTAATATAAACATTTGATCTTTTGTGTTTGGGATTTTTTTTAGTGATTAATACAGATTACTGGCTACTAAGCAGATATATTGCAAAAGAAGCACCAATATACTTAACAATTTAAACATGAGGCTTTCAAAAAACATGGCCTTAATCTACAACAAAAACAAGATTATTAGTAGTAGTAGTAGTCCCTATTAAAAGAAAAAAGAAAAATAAACTTTTCTTCGAATTGTAAAATGACAAATAACAGTTTGTAAACGAGTGTGCCTTATTACAAAGATCAAAAGGCCAAAAAAAAGTTGCCTAAAAACCTTTTTATTGAGATGCTAAAAAAGTATGCCCGTAGCACCACAATAGATTCCATATGCTTGTGAAAAACTAGAGAATGCGAAGAACAAGTAAAAGTGAGCTCCCAGTTCAATTTACTCTGGGAGAGGGCAGACAAACGGGTAAAATTGGTACAAAAAAATCGTGTGTAACAAAAATCAAGCAAAAAGGTAAAGTGAAAAACAATCATCGTAGGTCTGCATGCATAGTTGGAAGTGTAAGAAATCCGTTCTTCGTTTACCATGTAAAACATCATGCTGGGGAAAAAAAAATAAAAATGAACAAATGATGAGGATATAAAGCAGCAATAATTAAGAGAGAAAAAAAGTATCAATGGATAGCATACTCTCGGGATAATGTGAATGTCCTGAATAGTTAACAAAGTTCATACAATAGAAAAGATTACAAACATTTGAAGAGTGTTCCAAAAAAAAAGGAGGGAAAGAAAAAGATGCCGAAAAAGGATGTAAAAAATGATAGCAATATCAGAATTTATTTTTTTCTTGTGTTCTTTTCTTCTTCTTAAAAAAAGGGGTTCATGTAGGTAATTGTTGATTGTCATGAATAAAAACATTATGGGACAATGTAGGGCAATACAGATTGTGTTGTTTTTGGCAAGCCTTGTTGAGACGAGCCAAAATTCTTCGATATTGCCTTATTTGATTGCTGATTATCCACATAAGACTGTAAGATGTGACTTGGTGCCATTGGATTAACAGGAGAGAAACTAGACATTGAGGAATGTCTATACCCGTTTACACCTCTGGATCCATTTGTAGAAGAATGACGATTGTTAGAAGAGTTTTGCGTGTTGTTTGGGTTATTAGAGCTTCTCACGCCCAAAGGATTCTTAGAAAACGAGAGTCTAATGCCACCTTTCACGCTATTGCTTAGAAGGGTTCCATAGAGCTCATTTAAGGCCTTGGTTGTATGAGCAATATCTTCAAACTCCACAAAGCACATAGGCCCATTACCCTTGTTTCTAAAGCAAAGTCGTCGATACCCTTTTTGTTTGGAAAATATAGACTTGAGTTCATCTTCCGAAGCATTCATTGGAAGGTTTCCAACGTACAAAGTGTTACAAGGGGGGTTTTGGTCAGCAGGATTTGCAGGAGGGAGAACTCTGTTGCCGTTTGAGTTATTGTGAGTGGTCGAGGTTGACGAAAGAAACGAACGGGAACCTTCATTGAATTGGGTGGCTGTTGCAGAAACAGGAAAGTTCATTGGCAAAACAGGATTACTTGTAGAAACTGTTCTTCGCCTATCCCATAAAGAAGATGCAGATTGTACTGTTGACGGTGTGTACTCCGAAACATTCCCACCCAATGAAGCAATGTTTGTGTTAATGCTAATATTAATGGGACCCTTTGATGGGCTGATAGATTGTGTGTGTGGTGTTGGAAGATTAAAATGTTGTTGAGATTGTACTGGGGTCAGATCATGTTGTTGAGAAGATTGTCTGGACATCCAAGCAAGCGGTTCTTTGACAATGTCGTTATACTCCTCGTCTTCCTTTCCTTGGGATTCTAGCAGTAAAGATTTTCCAGAATTGGCAAAGGGACTATTTGTACTGTTGTTAGTTCGGGATAAGATGCTTGTTGTTCCTGGTTCAAAAGACGGTGAAACAAGAGGGAAATGGGGAGCTGGAGATGTAGGTGAAAGAAAATCAGTGGAAGGAGAAGTTGTATTTTGCAAGCTATGTTCAGAAGAAAGGCCCATAGACCCGTTATCAAAGGGTCCAGAAAAAACAAATCTTGAAAACTTTGGTTGAATGGTAGATGGGGTTGGACCACCCACGCCATTTACGTTTGAATTTCCAGTTGCGTTGGTACTGCTTCCGGAAAACGACGACATTCTTTTTGCAATGTTGAGAGAATTCAGTTTATCACCTTCAGATTCAGGCGAAGCATTAAGCAATGGATTTGGTTGAAATATGGTGTTCGGAACACCCGAAGAGGATGATGTGAGCGAGTCTTTTTTGCCAGGCAAATTGTTGAAAGACTTTGTCAACTCGACTTTAAGGGGCATGGCAGCAAACTCTATTTGGTTGGATAAACACGGATCATAAAACACGTTACATCGACCATTTAGTTCATTTTGCGTATTGAGAGCCGAAGTAAAGGAGTAAAATCTGGCGAGACCATATACAGTAGTTGGTGAAGAAGAGGTGGACTTTGAAACTTGATGAGAATCATGATTTCGCCAAGAAGACGTGGAGGAGCTGGTGCTATCCGAGGACAAAGAGGATTGATAACTATCATTACGGTTTCTCATCATTGTCATTAGCTGGTCGTCATTGTTCAACAGGTTGTTGGTTGGGTTAGATGGAGAAGAACGGATCAGCTCTGTTGAGATCAGGCCATGAGCCAGGGCAAATAAACACCTGAATTCTCTTGGGGAGACATCTTTTGGAAGGTTGGACACTTTAAGCTCGTACGTTATAGAAGCAGACAAAGAGGAAGTAGACTGGGGGGCGGGAGCACCAGAAATGGCGGCCGCGGAGTTAAACGGCATATAAGGGTCTGAGGCGTAGGTTTCTGCGGTATTGGATGATGAACAGTTGAGAGAAAAGCGTCTAACTTGGGTTTGAAGTTGATTCATGAGAGAAGCCTGAGTCTGGTGTTGCGGTTGGCTTCCGGTGTTCTGTTGTAGTTGTTGCTGCTGCTGCTGCTGCTGCTGCTGCTGGGGTTGTTGCTGTTGGTTCTGCACCTGTTGTTGTTGTTGTGGCGGTGGTGGTGGTGGTGGCGCCTGTGAGGACGGCGGTGTTAATCCAGGCGGGCCCATCCGAGAGGTGTTTTGGGTCGAGATGGAGGCTGATTCTTCAAGGATCGTTTGGTATTGCGAAGGAGACATGGGCTGATCTGGAGAGCGAAGGTGGGTATGTGCGGCTGAAGCTGAGTGTGCGCGGTCAGTCTTGTTGTGTGGTGACTGGATATGGAGCGAGCAGGGAGGAGAAAGGGTGTGCTCGTGATGGTGTTGTTGCAATGATGAGGAAGGCGACAAGGACAATGAGAGAGGTGCACCAGGCGTTGGGAGGCGGCGTTCTTCGGGGAGGGCTGGCTAGGGCAGGACGCTCGGGGGGGCCAGAACGGGGGAACTAGGGATCTAAGGGCCGGCGACAGCACTGCTTGGAGCTTGGAGCTTGGAGGAGGGCACTAACGGCGTCAGCGCGGATGGAGAAGTGAAGTGAAGGAGAGAGGGAGAAGAAGAGAAGGAGGGTGACACCTTCGCTCCGCAAAAAGGCAAAAAGGCAAAAATGCGCCTACGCGGTGCGGTTGCCCGTTACCCGGCCGCGTGGAGGCCCGGCTGCGCTGTCCAGCAGAGAAAACTCTGGCGACGGGCTCATGGTCTGATGGTCCCTGATGGTCCCTGACGGTCCCTGACGGTCCCATGGGCTCATGGGCTCATGGGCTCATGGGCCGACGGGCTGGAGGGCCTTCGGGATCGGACAGGAAGTGGCACGGGCGCTGTCGGCTGAGATCGAGCAGCGCCGCATGGCCAAGTCGAATCGAGAAGAGACATTGGTGAATTTCGTAGATCTGCCTGAAGCAGACCAAGAGGCTCAAGCGGTTTATCCATCAGGCCAACAGTTGGAGTGTAGTAGAGCAGTGAGAGAAGAAGCGTTGATGATGGAAGTCAGGCTCAAGGTCAAATTTGGTGTTGGAATCGATGGATAGTGAGGAACAAAAAATGGGCTTGTTTTTGAGTCTTCTTTTAATTTGATCTATTTCGTACCTCTTTTCAGATCTAGAAACCGCGCGTACCTGATACTGTCTCGCTTCTACATGTTCTCATCATTGTGCAATTGTGTTTTTTTTTTCTTTTTAATCTTCGTTTCTAGAACCATGCGCTCGCTGTTGTTCTTTTCCAAGAGTACATTGCAATCTGGGGGTTGGATCGATTTGAACAACCCGCCAGGAACTTAACTTCTAGAAACTTGAGAACATGGATGGTATTCTACAACAAAGTACACATGCGGGATAGGTATTCATATTTTTCGACCGGTTGGAAGCACCTGTGTTTCAGAACACAGCGTTTTTGATATTGAAAAAAGAGATGAATATAGATAAGTCTACGAGGGTTTCAACGATTAACAAAAGCAACGTCATGTTCATAAATTGGTGTCTTGTTTGCTATAGCCCGGCCCCTCGTTCTTTCTTCTTTCGGAGTCCTGATCACCCGAGGACCGCGCCGCCTGTAGCAGTCAAACAGGCTGAGACAAGACAAGACGAGACTATAAAAACGTCCAACGTTCAACGTTCAGCAGTTTGCAAACGCCCGTGCTCCGTTGCAACGGTAAGGGCGCTCTGTGTCTGTCCCCGGATTACGCTAGGTTATCAGTGACATGCCTACGCCTGAAGCAATAGAAAAAGCACCATTGATTTATATCTACATATCGCGGGCCAGTGCTCCGTCAAGATCAAACCAACCAAGAGATGAAGGATCCGCAACCACCGCAGCTGATACTAATGCTTTTGCAGGCCCAGGCCATACGGTACCTGGATGGCAAGTGGGATTGATACAGGGACCGGGACCGGGACCGGGACCAAAGTTTGGTGTATACATCATTCCAGCAAGCACGCTTTTATCTCGGCTAGTTTTGGGGTTTTATATCTCCTGTTTGCCTTTGTTTAATATGATGACATCTGGAAAGCTGCCGATCAAATTATATGGAAAATGGGGGATCGTAACAATAAAGCACAAACCGAAAGAACCAAAAAAAAAAAAAAAAAATGGCGTTAAAGGTGCGTGGACCAAAGAGCTATTTCCAACACCAACGAAAAAGTGGAGAGCAGTGTCCGAAAGAACAATAATAGTATGTCTTCTTTCTCTGATGGCATTGACATTGACATCCATATTTGCATTCACGGTCCACCATCATTGCAATGGGGCTGTAAATGCATTATTTACGACGGCTTTTGAACCATCTTCGGAGAAAGCCCAGATTGCGAATTTCCAAACAGCTCGTCGTCTCCACAGCGCTAACCACCACCATCATCACTACACGCTACAGAGGAGATGGAAAACGGGAAAATTAACAGACACCAAAAAAAAAAAAAAAAAATATTGACCAGGGATTTGGCCGTGCTCCATACCCTTATTCGATCGATTAATTCACTAAAAGGGAACGAGGGGGTTATGGGAGATTTAATAGATCATATCATTATTTCACTGTGCCATGCCATGCCATGTCGGGGTGGGAAGAATATGGCAATTAGGATACATCAGGAAAAAAAGCGAGGAAAACAATAATCTTTAACGATGGATAAATATACAATGATGATAATAATCATCCCGTAATTTACTTCTTTTTTTTTGCTCTTTTTCTTTCTAAGACATTGTTGAAACATAACGCAACTTTGGCAATTATTTTTACGCCAAAAAAGAAATGCAGAAACATTATACTTCCGAGGGACCGACAAGGATTAAACATGAATCAACTTAAAGGATGGGCTTTGGGTTCTCGATGGTGTATTTTATTGGTACCGCACCAGCCCTTCTTAACGATTATGCAAATAGCATGTGTTTACATGTGCTTAATTATATTGTTTTTTCTAGGTTTTGTCTGGGGAGAGTTTTCCCATTCATAATAATTAATTTCCGTCCCCATACAAAGAAGACCAAACACGAATCAAACAACTGATATCGTGGTGTAGAAAAAATAAATGTATATGAAAAAGAAAAAAAAGAAAATGCGGTTCTGGAGTTCTATATTTATCAACCTCTCTATCCATACTATGTATGTGTGGATTATCATAATGATGGTTTCGTTTTTTTTTGATTATGACAGATGAGAAGAGAAAGTCCGTGGCGTAAATGATGCTTTATCATACGAGAGACGCATATAGCCAAACGGAAATAGGGAAATAGCAAGAAGGAAAGACCAAAAAAGCCAACCATTATGAAAGAATGAATGGGTGTTGAGATTGTCATTGTGCATTGTTAGTTTGTACTTGTCTCCATTATGTCTCGTTCACGATAATCAAATATCAGAGTTTAAGGATCAAGTGAATAGTACCAGTGGCAGGAGTCAGTGGTCACCATCTGAGAATGGCGTGTGGATGACATTCATGGATGTCTAAAGCAGCAGGACCTATATACAAGATTGACTCAACGCATGCTGTAAAGATAAAACCGAGCGCAAAAGGCAGCGGTCCAAAAGCACATTACATGAAGACGAAAGATTAAGATGAAGACGAAAGATAAAGATGTACTCGGACCTCGGACCTCGGGCAACTCGGGCTTTGCTACGCTCCCCTACTCGGGCTACTCGGGCTCGGTCAAAGACTTGTATATGTTGTAGCCGTCAAAAAACCACAGTACTCTTTCACATATTAATTAATTATCATAATAAATTTAATGGGAAAAACCAGAAACATCCCGGTCGACAATGGTGTTATATGTAATTGCACTTTCGGATAATAATCGTGTAGGTCTTGGTCTTTATTCTGCCAAACTCTACTAGCTTTGAATTGGGTCTACATCGGTCGTCTCCTCCATGGTTTTATCAATTGGTGGGGTGATAAGAAAAAAAAAAACGGACACCAATAATGGGAAACTATATACCATTGCTTATTGATGGCTTTTACTTGCTCATGCCTATCTTGTCTCACCGACCGAGGTTCTTCCTGATGAGATCCTGCACGGTACATAACAATACGAGAAACTGATACACTCCATTTTTTTTTATTATTATTACCCTATTACCCTATTATTCTTTCTTTCTTATTTTTATTGTCTAGGATTTAAAAATCTGGAGTGGAATGGATTAAGCAAGACAATTCCTTAAAATGGAGGTGGTTACTTGGGAAAAGAAGTGAAAATTTTAAACCGTTTTTTTTTTTGTTCTAAAGAGAGAAAGAGAGAGAGAAAAGCATTCAATAGAAGACGCTCACGGTGTGACTCAATCATGAATCGTAAATGCCAAAAAAATAACACACGGTATCTTTACAACAACAACAAAAGAATCACCATCACCCGATCCTTTACGATTCTTGCAATGGAAGGAACGTTAACATGAAAGAAAAGACAACAACTGGAATCTTGGCAATTATAGTAACCCCCAAAAAGAAAAAGAATCAAGTACGGAGAATTGGGGTTAGTTTGGATTTGGCTTGGTTGTATTAGTTATCCGTATTAACCCCTTCCTTTTTTTTGGCTTGCAAGTAACAATACGCACCACCATACTATAATACTCCTTCCAGTATCCAATATACGCAACTTTTTTGATCTTTCAAGTAAAGCAAAACTTTGTGCTATATACTTTGCCACAGCGCGTCTTTATGGATTAATAAAGTGGGTACTTTATCATATATATCGTGTATAGTATAGTCTACTTTGTTCATATATTCTGAAGGAGGAGAAAACTAAGATGAAAAAAAATAATAATGATAATATCAAGAACAAATAAAGCGCGCTCACGAAATTTGGCAAAAGAAAAAAAAAAAAGAACAAGGATTGCAAAATAAAATGATGGAAACCATTTCACTCAGTGAATCAATATCAATATTTGTATCCATCCTTTTCGAAAACTCTAAATCGTTATCGATATATCTTATTCGTTGTCTACTTGCATCAGTTTGAGCCAAGTTTGTATCCCAATCCATATTTTTTTCTTATTTTTTTTTTTTCATTAATCCTTCAATCCATCATATATCATAAAAGAACTCTGGGTACGCCGCGCGCGTCCACGATTACATATCCAATGAACCAGGTGTATATATTTGTTCATAAAGGTAGGCATCTTCTAGGATAAGAAACAGATCGAAAAGTGCATTGGCATTGGCATTGGCAGGTGTGTTCCGCCTATAGGAAATGAGCGGGCCGTAAATGTGCGGTACTGTTACGAGACAGTGGGCTTTACTCCAAACACCAGTAGGACCAGGACCAGGACGACCAGGAGTACGACCAGACCGCGATCCTGATTCCGATCCTGATCCCAATCCAGATCCTGATCCTGGGTTGTGGCAGAGAACCCAATCGTTGCAAAGCGCCGATCTGATTGGGACCGGGGACCAGGAACCACGACGAGGATGAAGACGAAAAGAAAAGAAAAGGACTGCTCCACGCCATTTTCCTTCCATATTGACAGCCCCAAGCAAGCCTGTAATTGCCAAATCGCACCGGTGAAACACAACCACAAACACACCGATCGAATTGCTGGTTCCTACAGCGTGCTTTAGCCGGGTGGTCCAATGGATATCTACAGCGAGTTCGGACTATAATGGACATCGTCATATACGTAGATCTTCGCGTTTTCTTCCCTTTGGAGGCAGCAAGTTTTATATTGAATGGTATGGGGACGCGGGACGAGGTTTAAGGTGAGACATGTGCATTTTTCTTTTTCTCTTTTTGTAAACGTTGGGTGTATAGTAGTCCTCCTCCACATTACATTATGTACTTGTTGTATACACACACCATTTCATTTCTAAACTCCGTCTAACTCAAGATACTGGATTATTTGACCTTTTGTTTCTGGAAAATTTACCCAAATGCCATCCATCCTTTCATAACAATGATGTAAATAATATGTGGTGGTGTAAGTCTAGTCTTGCCCACATTTTGGATGGATGGGTAGGGGGGTCTAGATCTAGAAACAACTATTATCTCGAATTTTCTCACAATTCCACTTGCTTTACCACCAACAACATTTCGCATGAATGTTTTTCTTTTCTTCTTTCTGTTTTTTCTGGATCTCTCTTGCTTATACTTGGAATGGTGTTGTCCGAGACATAATTGACCCAGGAGTTGTAAATTACCACAAAAACCAATAAAAAAATAATAATAAAAAAAAAAAAAAAGTAGAAAATCCTGAAACGACGGATTGAATAGACCGTGTTTTACCCGAAGCAAAAAAAACAAAAAAAAGAAAAAAAAAAGAGGTTAATCTGATATTGGTATAAAAACAACAGGTTTAAAAGATCTTGAAATTTTTATAGATTTATATATTTATATGTAATGTATGTTTATGTATTGTGCTATATTCATGATCAATTTTTTCATACAAAAGTCTCATAAATCAAAAAAAGAAACAGAACAACAAGAAAGAAGGAATATAGATGTGATGAATGCTTTGTATATATCAAAAAAATAAAAAAAAAAAAAAAAAAAAAAAAAAAAAAAAAAAAGAAAGAAAAAAAATTGAAAGAAAGTTTTTAAAAAAAAAAAAAAAAAAAAAAAAAAAAAAAAAAAACGGATAATGGAAAATGGAAAATGGAAGTGAAGATGGCGTACTCAAAATTTAAACAAAAATGTATATCACTCTGCTGTCCAAAAAAAAAGAAGAAAAACGAAATTTCGAAAAATTGGGTGTGATTTCAACTGTTAATTACTTACAATTAGAGGCAATTTAAAAAAAAATTAAAGAAAGAAAATTGAAAGAGAAAGAGAAAGAAATGAAATGAAATGAAATGAAATGTGAGCGGAGAGGAGAGTAGAGGAGCAACCCCCAAAAAAATACGCACGCCTAATATATAGACATATAGATGGAAAAGTGTTTCTGATGGTGTTTGGTTTGTGTCCCTTGGTCAAAAAAAAAAGTAAGAAAAAAAAACTCATGTTTGAATTGTTCGGATGATGGCAAATGCGCTTACTCAACACAATGTTCTTTGTATCAAAAAAAAAAAAAAAGACTGTTCATTCTTCAGCGTGCTTATGGAAAAATTGAAAAGACAACATAAAAGAATGCCAAAAAATGCCAAAATGGTAGAGCTCAAGAAATTGGTATTGTTATTACTGCCAGCTCAACTCGTTCATATTCATATTCATGTTCATGTTCATGTTCATGTCAATGCTGTTGCTGTTGCTGTTGCTGCTGTTGTTATTGTTATTAACATTGGATCGATAGTTTTGGTCATAAATGCTTGCAAAACCATTATTATTGTTGTTAAATGATGGATATCCTGGACTGGTGGAACCACCAGTTCGCGCAAATACACTTGCTCTTTTGTTTTCATTACCCATCAAAAATTGTTTTTGGGGAAACTCAACAACACCTGCTGGCTGGAAACTGTTTCGATTGAAAGGTGTATTAGGAGAACTTAGATTGCCAGATTGGAAAGTTGAGGAAGGGGTAAATGAATAATTTGTATTGTTCATAAACCCATTTGTGTTCAAATGGGATTTCGGAGCTGAGTTGTTGGAGTCTGTTATATTCAACCCCCCACCACGACTCATGTCAAAGCTATTTGAGGAAGCCGAGGACATTCTTGATCCCGAAGTCTTTCTCAAATTTGAGGTGGAGTTTGAATTTGAATTTTTGTTTTCTCCAGAATAGCCAAATCCATTCATGTTCATCATATTCATATTCATGCTAACGCCCATTGTCCGATTTGACAACATAGTTGGTGTCTCTGGCAATATTGGAGATTCGCCAAATGTTTGATTTCCAACAACGCCATTAAAACTGTAATGTTTAGTGTTGTTATTTCTGTTGAAAGAAAAGTTGCTCTGTTGTGGTGTTGTGATATTTGAGCGGGTACCGTTACGACCAACCACGACTTTTTGATTCTGTATTGAATAGTCAGTAAAACGAGATGGATGTTCCGATACAGTTTCCAATAAGTAGGCATTATTGCCATAGAGATAACTGGTACTGGGCCCATTAGCTAGAGGTTCAAACGGTGCCTGATTCAACATGCCTATCAACTCATGCTGGGTTTGGGTTTGGGTTTGGGTTTGAGTTAGGATCTGAGCTTGCGCTTGTGCTTGTGCTTGAGCTTGAGCTTGAGCTTGAGCCTGAGCCTGAGCCAGTTTTTTAGCCTTTAGTCTGCGAGTAAACAGGGTCTCTTTTTCAGTCTCGCACGGCGTTTTCATTTTGTTGATCCAGGTATAATGGGGGATCACAGTTTTTGTGTATAGCTGTTTGGATTCATTGTGTGATTTGGGGAATTTTGTGAATGCATCGGAGTTTTGTTGGTCTTCAATGGTGATGGCCCCCAACTTTTGCAACGTTTGTTCATCAATCTTGAGAGAAGGGTTGATAGAGGAGAGCGCTTTGATGAGCGGTTCTGTTGCTAGTGGAGGAGAGGAGGCCATGACGGATGTGCTCTTGGATTCGAACTCGTACTCGGACACGGACACGGACACGGACACGGACACGGACACGGACTTTGTCTCCGTGGCAGTCTTGTTACTGGTATTGGTATTGGTGGTGGTAGTGGAAGAAAGAAGAGAAAGAGAGGAGGAGTTTGCGATCGTATCAATTTTTTGCACCCCTTTGAAGCAGTGTGTGTGTGTTTCAGAATCCAGCACTTTGAATATCGATTCAGATATTCCGGCAAGCGCCGAATTTTCATGGCTTGGTATAACGGGGGTTCTGGGGCATTGTTTGACTCTAGGTCTTGTTTTTGATCGAGTTTTAGGATTCGGGGTCAGAGTTTGAGTTTGAGTATGAGTTGGAGCGAGAGCCAAGGCCAGAGACTTGTAGTGGTGGTGTTTGTGAGGGAGGATACGGGAGTCGAAGATGATCCTTTCAGAGTCTGAGTCAAAGGTCGGGGAGATGGAAATGGAGGCCGAGCTGGAAACGGGGGTCGATTTAAGGTCGCCGTCGAAAACAATTGTGTCATCGTCTGAGGAGGAAGAGACACTGGGGGACACTAGCGCCGATCCCGAACCCGAGCCCAATCCCAGGGACAAATTGGACATGGCCGCGTTCAAGGGAGGTTGTGGTTGTGTCTGGGGCGGGTGGTTATTGGACTGAGGCGGTAAGATTGGGGGAAACGCCCGTGTCCGAGTTGATGTTGTTGTGATTGGAGTAGTGGGAGTGGGAGTGGGAGTGGTTGAGATGGAGGTGGAGATGGAATTGCAGTCCAGGGCCGGAGGGCTGGCGTAGAGAAATCTTTTCGGCGCGGGACTCTGGCTCTGGCTCTGGCTCTGGCTCAGGCTCTGGCTCTGGCGGTGAGGGTCGGGAGAGGAGGTTGCACGGGAGCAGCGTCTTGGCCTCTCCAGCTGGGCCTGGGCCGGGGACTGGGTGGCGGCGACGGGAGCGGAAGAGTGTTTTTTCCTCCTGGCAGAGTGCCTGGCGCTCGGGGCGTTGTGGAGGGCCGGGGTCTTGGACGGGGTCTTGCACGGTGTCTTGGACAGGGCCGTGGACGGGGCCATGGACGGGTTCTTGGACAGGGGCGCGGAGGGAGCTTGCACTTGGGCCATTGGCGAGACTGGACGGGAGACAAGAGAATAGAAGAGGAAGAGAAGAGAAGAGAAGAGAAGAGAGAAGGCAGCGGCCGAATATATAAAATATCTGAGATAAGCGAAGCACGCGTGCAATTTCCAGCTGGAACCAGCTCGAACCTGGAAAGAACTGAAGAGCTGAAGAGCTGAAGAACTCAAGAGCTGATCAACTCCGGCTACAGACCCAGAGGCTTCTGCTAAGCGCTGCTAAAACTCCCGGCTCGCGTTTCTCCTTCGCGGCCACCTCGACCGGCCAGACGAGCTTGTTCTGGCGCTTGTGCTTGTGCTGGGTCTCGTTCTCGTTCTCGTTCTCGTTCTCGTCCATCATCGTAATTCGAACTGTGAAACCCGAAACGACATGTCCACTTGAGACATGGCTGCTCTTCTCTTCTCTGCTCAGCGTTGGCACCCATCCCAGGTCTCCCTCTTTCTGAAATACTCCTCTTCGATTGAAACTGCTATTATATATTCCAAGAACGAAAAAATACTTCTCATATCAGAAACAGAAACGGTATCAAATTATTAAAAAGAAAAGAGAAAAGAGAAAAGAGAAAAAAAAAAGTTGGGTGTTATCTACACACCCTTATTGGGTTGAGTTGACAAATAGATAGAGAAACTCTAGCTGATAATTAAAACATGGCTATTCCGGGGATATTCTTCACATTCCTTTCTTTCTTTCTTTCTTTCTTTTATAACAATCCCAAAACATGATCATTATCATTATCATTATTATCCACGCTAGTTCACGCCAACGGTCTGTGGTTCTGCCAGAGGACGCCCTTCTGAATCTGCTTTTCGAATCTTGAAAAACGAAACTCCTCGACTGCCCGTTCCCCGACCTCTTCGTCGTTCCTCCTCCCAGGACGATTTCGGCTTCAATTCTCGGTTCGACCCTTCCGCACTGTCAAAGTCGCCGTACAAGCCTTCTTCTTTCTTGCTTCTACGAGATTGGCTCTTCTTCTTTCGTAACGAAAAAACAAGCCCCAAAAACGCAAGAAACAAAAGTGCAACCGCTGTCCAGCCAAACGCAAACATTTTCACTCCTAGCTTCGTGTCTCGTCCATCATCTCTAAACCGATTCCTACCTTTCACATACACCACCGTGTAAAGAATCACCGCAACAAGCGAAAAAATCCACGCAATCAGCGAAACCAAAAAGCATAGAACAGAGCTGATTTGCGAACACAGCGCTGCAAAGCATAGGAAAAACGCAATCACCGTGAAGAAAAGCGCAATGAGGAAAAACGCCCATCCACAGCGTGACATATTATAGTAGTACTATTATATGTGTCCCAAACAAGGTTAGGTTAGGTTAGGTTAGACTTGAACATTGTCATCGTCAACAAGACTACTACTACTACCACTAACTCACGTTTCGATTCTCCACAAAAGCGCTGGGCATGTTTTGCTCCGTGTTGAAATTGTCAACGGGAGAAAATGGAAACCCAGCCTTGCGACCACTACACCCGGTATTGACTCCATTGCTGACATCGCAGTACTGGTAGAAAGTCCAACGGCTGGTGTCTGGTGCATTGGGGATCCCTGAAGTGTCCGCTTCAAGCCAGTACCAGCGGTTCAACGGATAATGGTTCGAACTACCGTTGAGAACAATGAAGAAGAGAAGTAATCCCGATCTATCATCTTCAAGTTAGAGCAATCTTCTAGAAACCTCGAGACCTCGAAATCTCGAGACCTCGAAACCTCAGCGCTTGGATCCATACATACCCGGCTAAAAAGATCAATGGGAAAAAGTTGTGGACTATTCTGGGAATCGCCATGTTTGTTTCCCTTTTGGTTTTCTACTCTTGGTATAAACGTTTCGCACTTGCGCTTGCACTTGTACTCGTCGTACCTACACTTGCAGTATTAAGATCCAGATGCAATTGCGCTCAAGAAATGGCAATGGCAATGGCAATGACAAAGGAAAATGGAAAATGGAAATGGAAAAGGAGAAGGAAAAGAGACAAAGTCAAAGTGTAACAAGATAAAAGTGGCAAAGAATATCATCCGCAGCCAATTGCTCTTTTTTTTTGATTTCTTTCCAGCCTCGTTTCGTTTGCTTTGCTGCCCCGACACTCCCGGGTCGTCACGTGCCGCGGGCCGCAGTAGGGGGAAAAGCACACAAGCTTTGACTGACAGCCGCCAGCGAGACCAGCGAGACCAGCGAGACCAGCGAAGCCAGTTCACGGGTTTGCAAACCGTCAGAGTTGCTGTCACCAGCTGGCTGTGTTTGCGATTTGGCCTGGACCTGAACCTGGGGCTGTGGCCGGGCTGTGGCCAGGCCCGGTGGTGATGGTTCGGACCTGGTGATCATGCATCGATCGTATCGAGGTCGCTTTTAGTGCGAATTTGCTGTGCAAGATAGCTAAACTAAAGTATCCAGTTGCTGAACCTAGCAATTAATAAACATCGCTGGGCTCTATTGGCCAACTTGTTTGTTTGCAATTCCCAGTTTGGTGGGGGATGTCAACAGTCAACACCTGCTGGATCCATGAATGATTTTTGATTAAGTTGCTCTTTGCAAAATGCTTTTTTTCTGGTATTTTGCTTCCCGCAACCAATGGACCAATGGACACAGCAGCAGCGGTTGCTGAAATACACATCTGGATCCAATTTTGCCCCGTCGACGAAATATACTCCTCCTAGTGATGATGATCATATCTGTGTGATCTCTCTCATACACATCATGTTTCGGTTATATGGTCATCATTTATTTGATTTTTCGATCAGAGTACGATGATGATTCTCAATTTGGTCTCATCTCAGCCTCCATAATACGTCGTTACCCGTCCCAAATGTGTTTGCAATGTTATAGATCTATGGCCTATCTATGTAAACAGATGAAGAAAAAACTCATCCATTTTGATGTCAATATGTTAGAACGCAGGAAAATTACAAATGAGAGAGATAAATAGATACATTGGATTCGCCTCTTCCAATAATTATGAAAACTCACTATAAAACTTGATGAATTGATTCAAAATTCCAGTTGGGAATTGGGCATCCAGGAACAAAAAAGCCAGAAAGTTGATATATCCGTGCTTCATAATCGCATTCGTTCCCGAGAGTAACCACTATCAAAAAGAAAAAAAAAAAGAATACATCCATCATCCAAAAAAGTTGGTTTTAAAACGTATGGCACTTTGAACCATCTATTTTAATTATCTTATCATCATCCACTTAAACAACCATTTCTTGAACATATCTGATTATATAGATATCATCTAGCATACTGGTACAAAAAAAAAAGAAGAATCAAATCGTCCAGTCGTTGTATATCTTCCGATGTTTATTGTCGGAAGGACAAAACAGACGCAATTCATAACCACGTAAAGATTAGAATATATCCTCCTGTTTATTGTCAAATCCCAGAAAAAAAAAAACAATTCATTGAAACTGAAACCATTCACTTAACCGCGACCATAGCCACACTATTTTGAAAACGTGTCTTGCAGTATGGCATGGTAAACAAGTTTTTCGTCCATTTGAACAATAGGCACGAGACATGTGGGATGCAACCTTATTGGCTGGAAGCCGATCTGAATGGTATTCTGGCACATAGGCGACGACGAGCAGCAAGCAGCGAGCAGCGAGCAGCTGGCGGCAACAAAGCCAATCATGTCAAACCTCCAAATCACGGTTTTTTGGCAACAAAAAACTCACAAAACGTGATGCAAATGAGATGACATTTAAAATCTTGATGACCAAAATACTCAAAACTGTAATGACTTTACTCATGCAACTGAGTTTTTTCGCTTTTTTTTTTCTTCTAGTTTTCCCAGATACTTGTTGTTACTGTAACACCTAATATAATATCTTTCTTGCTCATCGAATACAATAATAGTTAGAAACATTTCCGTTTCCCTTTTCATCTTTTCTTTTAGGATATATGGTCGTCCCTCACAAGATGATGGATCTGCAGCCCAAGAATCCAAGAATGGTTATAGATTCGGGGCCTTATCTAGCAGCAAATAAAAGCTCACATAACTCACACCACGAGTAAGCATGGCGGCCGGCCGCACTACTATTTCTAAAAAAGCATGGTCCTTATCCCTTTTTCAAGGGTAAAAGAAACCGCTTTTTTACTTAAGCTTTAACTCTGCAATGCCAAAGGTATCTATCATACATGTTTCTCTTCTCCTATTTCGGCCTCGGGCCAAAGTACATTGCAGTAGGAATGTCTCCTTCAGATTCGCTGGCTGGACGATTAGGTGGTGTAGGGAAAGGCACTTGCCCATTTCAAGCAAGTCGCGGTACAGGTGGTAGATACGATCCAGTTGGCAAGAGAATTCTTTTTCCCCAAATGGGAAACATGGAAGCCTGTCAGCCGGCTCAAGAAAGTGTGTTAATTATTGTTATTCTTCGCTGGACAAAAATAAAAATTTCATTACTATGAAACAACCTGTATAAAGAAGAATATAAAAAATAGAGAAAATACACTTTGGGAAAAAAAAAAAAAAAAAATGACTTTGGTTGTTTATTTGACGCAAAGAGTTGTTTCAAACCATCAACATAAGCATGCTTGCATTCGTCGGATCCATCCATCCATCCAAGACAAGACAGCACTGATGATCTATTCTCAGTGGTCAGGTATACCACTAAGATTGGAAAAAAACCTGCTGAGAAACGCTTTATATTTTTTTTTTTTTTTTTTTTTTCGTTATTATGTCCACCTGGATAAACTGATTAAAAGAGAAAGGGATTACAGTACTAGTCTTGGGTTTTTATACAAAAATCAATCCTTTCATTTTTTTTGTCTCCCCCCAATAGATCTTTTATCTTGATAAACGATCAAATTGATAAACAAATGTGATTTCTTACTCCTTTCATTTTTGAATTGTTTAGATTTACAAACCTGTTCCATAATGCGTCTGCTTTTGATTTTTCGCTACATGAAGACATAATAATCCTGCAGTACCATATAGAGCAGATATCTATCTTCCTAGGGGGAAAAACTCACTCCAAAAACGTGAAGAAGAAGCATGGTATGGACATGCCCACTTCTGCATTTTCTGCATTTTCTGCTTCTGCTTCTGCTTCTGCTGCTCCTGCTTTTTTACTTCCCTTCTTTTGTGTCCTTGCTCTTGCTCTTGGCCAGCAATGGTTTGGGCACGTGGAGCACTGGAGTCGACTGTTGGCACACATTCGATTCGCATTCTGTCTAAAGGGTATCTGTGGACGACGGCTAAAGTATCTGGCGAGTTTCCCCCAAAATATATAGTTTTGATAAAATACATGTATGTTTCACCTATTTGCTCGTTTTATTGTTGACTTGTCTGAAATATGTCAAACCCTAGTTTGTTGTATTCTGAGTTGGCGTGTGCCGTACTGGTAACACCAGATTTGAGAAAAATCTCTTCAAAAATCAAATGGATTAACCCAAAAAAAATCTAGGGGTTTGCTTTGTATTTTTGTTTATATGTTGAAGTCTACTCAGCCATAAAACGAAGAGCTTACTCGAGAAGCAGAATGATAGATTAATTAATGGCCAGAAATCACTCGACTTCGGAGTACACACTCCCTCTAAACTTTTCAAAAGGAAGAACTAATATTTAATTCAAGTGACGGTCTTTAATCCATTTTCCGGGAATTACAAGAAGAGGGCCAAGTTACTGTGCTCCCACCCGGGGTATTTTCCGCCCACGTCTCCTCACTCCTCTTTTTCCCACTGACTGGTGGAGAAGATCTACCGAATCAGGAAACCTGAGTATGATTCAAAGACGTGGGGGGAAGGAAAAGAAAAGTAGGAAAGGTAACAAAAAAATTTGGAATCGAACAACAGTCCAAAGTTGATGTACTAGTTGGAAAAAGCGCTTGAGCATTTGATTTTGAATTATATGCACTGCAAGATACGCACGATTAAAGAGCATAATGTATAACGGTCCTTGGCTAACTCTGTATATAGGTTATAGCCTCGCTCTCCTAAAAGGAACAAAAAAGACCGGAAAAAAAAAGGGTTGACTGCTCTTTTCTTTTTTATTATTTTTGGAGGTTTTTAATCCTTCCCTCCATATATACTTTTTAATCTCTACACCAGTTGACAAATTAATTATTGGAATGGAACTCCACCATCCCCGCGTCTGAGACTTGAATGAACCAGCCAGTGCCATCCAAACGAATAAGTTCTTTTTTGTTTTTTTCTGAAATGCGCATGCTGGGAAATAGTCCAACCCATATCAAGTCTTTGCGAATCTCGGGGCCTAGCCGAGGTATCTGAGTGAACTCCACACTAATGCCTCAAGCTTTCTCCTCGATGTACAGGCCATCAGATGGATGTATTATTAGATCTCCCAAGCATTTTAAACTCAAGCTTAAACATAAGCTTAAACTCAAAAACGCCAGAGATGTGGATGTGGATTGAACGTCTAAGCTCACCAACATCAATTCTGTCCCATGAAAAAAAAAAAAAAGGATAAACCCTCTTCTTTCAAGTCAATGTTTCACTGTTCTAGATTCTAATCATTACCAGTATGGTGATAGAGTTATCGATAGTATGAACGTTTCACGTGAGCTCGTCTCGCCACGTCCATGCCGGTTTTTGGCCCATTCATGTTCTATTTCATTGGCATTTTGGCTTCGGAAAATGAATATGAAAATGAACATGATGAACATGTATACAATAATAATAAAAAAAATGGACATCAAAAAACAACTCATGATTTTTGAAATCTCAGGAATTCCAAATTTATAATGTTTTTGCTGCCAAATTGTAAAAAACTTTTACAATGTCAGATTCTCTATAGAATCTTCTGTTGGTTAGTGCTCACGTCCCTTTTACTTAGAATGCTACTGGCTCTTTTGTGCATAATTCCAAAAACAATCCCGGTATGACAATTATGAAATCTTCCAATATTAATCTGAGACACGCTATTCTTTTCTGTTTTGTCATGATTGAGTGGACTTTTCCATTTCAGGTAGTATAGTAAAAGCAATCTGAAGTATCAAACATTTATAAATGTGATTGAGGATCTAGTTTGTGTTGTTGATGCGAATCAAGAACAGGTGGATATGCATAGACCAAATTCTGCTGGATCAATTTCATAGTATGTGGCGTTTTCGAAAGAAAAGTACTGGAGTTTTTAAAGTCTCAAATCCTTATTGAGCTTAGGTTTTAAAAAAGAATAGATTCCTTAAAGTAAGCAATTATCAACAACAACAAAAAAATTGATTCATATTTATGTTTGTGATCTGGCCCTATATGTGCAAAGCAAACTTCCATGTTGTCATTCCAATCTGCTAGAGGTCAACTTGGAAAAATACGCTATGAGTTTGTTTAGTTTTGGTATTCCAAGTATATAACAAAAATGCAGATCTTGGGACTTTTACAGTCAATTGCATAACACAATAAAGATCTGATTTGAATAAGAAAAATCATGAATCGCGAGCAAAAGAATAGGAAATGCAACCATTTTTATGGAATGGCATCTAGTCTAGCCGTACATTTCCTATCCCTATTATAGAGTGTTGCCCTTTTGTTTAGACTCACTTTGGATCTTTGTTTGACTCTACAGGTCCCATTTTTTATTCTTCATAATTAGACATCGGAATCGCTTCATATGGCACTTGCAGTGAAGAGCACACTAACTCTATGGGTTCTACTTGCCGGAGGGTAAACAACTACACCGCTAATAAATCGACTATATCATTACAAATAAAGGGGAAAAAAGCACCAAAACAGTTGAGGAAGCTTATTCCTAATCGAGTGTACTCCAAGCGACAGTTGATAAAGGCTGAAGATAGAGGAACTCTAAAGATAACAGGAAAAATGGGTTTGCAGGGGTTATCTTTCTACATGTGGTCTCGGGAAGCGTCCAATAGATAGGATAGCTGGTCATGTAAAAGTCAGTGTGGGCGGCTCTGTAGAGACGGGATTGAGAAGCAGAGAATCAGGAGTGAGCCAACCTACAAGATTTAAAGCACCACTTCTGTTTTGTAAAAAGCTACTTGCATATTGAAATCATGATGATGCATTCGTGCATTACCGCCAGCTAGGCCGAAGGAAAAAAGAAGACCACTTTGGTTTCACAGTTAGAGTGTATCCAACTTTTGATACCAAGACATGAGTATATCGGAGAGAGGCTTTGTAGGATTGATTGAGCATAGATATGGCTGGGGACAAGAACAGCACCAACGACAGAAGAGGAAATATAGTTCTGGGGGAGAAGAATGGAAATGAGCTGACTCATGTGCTTCAAAAGAAAATGGGGAAGCTGCAATGACTCCCACAGCTCTGAGTTGATCATGAAGAAGTCTGGTAGGTTTGAGGTCTCCCAAACATTGGAGGATAAGGATGGAGCAGTGAACATTATACTGGATAGCCTCGCAGCAACACTATCTGATTATATGGCCCTTAGAAGCAGGTTCAGGTACCACCAGTTCAGGTACCAGTTGCTAAATAGAGTAGTGTAACAGACTGAAACTACTTCTGTTCTGGTACTATATATTTCTACTAGCCAAAGTACAAATGCTCTGATATCAATCTTTTTTATCCTTTTGAAGGAAAGGAGTTCATCTAGCGCAAAAGCCCGTAAATTGGCTATACTAAACAAAGCTTTCATTATACTGAAACATATAAAAGGGAATAATTGTATGACAACTGGGGTGACAAGAACAATGATAACGTCAGTAGAAGTCATAACCATTAAGGTCCAGTTGTCTCAAAACACACTTACGCACACGGCAAAAGCAGAAACCTGCTATGTGGTGGAGAACATTGACTCATGAAAGAAAAAAGCAAAAAAAAAACAACACCCAAGATGACAATTTTGTCAGGTTTGACCAGCCAACCTGACACGACTCGGCACGACACGAGAATCCAGAATCCGCGGGTCCTTTTGCCCGGGTCGGGTCCGCACGGGTCTCTGCGCTCCTCCTCGGGTGTGTGGCGCTGGAAAAGGAAAACGCAGCTGTGCTGCACCCGGGGCAGAAATGCTGCCAGACAGGGACCTGTACGCTAAGGTGTCTGATTTAATTTGTCTCAAAATATCACAGCGCAGATATTACCATTTTTTGGAGTGCTCTTTAGTTCTGTCTGGAATGGGACAACTACATTAGGATTGGATTATAATTAAGGGTCTAGCGTTTCTTATTTATACTCTCTTTCTCCTGCTCTTGAGCTGTCACTTCAATTCTCAACCCAGTTCTCTCCTTTATTTTTATACTAGCCTTGTCAAGAAATTGTCCGAGGAGAAATCTAGAAAGAAAAGACAAGCACGATTTAAAAGCCCTAGTGATATCAAATTCATACTGGCACACACACACACACACACATTATCTACATCTCTCACTTGCCCTGAACATTTGATTATTTTCACTTTTATCACCAATCAAACGCTTTTCATCCTTTAGCTGCTCCCTTTCAAGTCATCACAAACCCGAAAAAAATGTCCATGTATGCTCAGCAAATGTACTATATGAACGACAACGTCGCCATTGAGACCCGAAACGAGTACAAAATGAATAACGGACTTTCCGTTTATAACCAACACAGAACCTGTCCAGTTACAACCGGAGAAGACAACGTAAACATGATGGCACCTTATCACGCTCCTTCTACTGGAATTAACCATTCTGTTCCATTAAACGTCTCTAAGAGACTTTTGGATACTTACCAGTTTGAAAATGAACAGGATCAACTCCTGGCTGAAAATGCACCCCAGTTTAAACACTTTCACAATGTGTATGAGCCAATGCTGGCTGGAACAGGCAATATGCTAGATCAATTCGCTTTCCCAAATGGCCCCCAATTTTATTCTGGTGAATTGAACACCTCTTATGATTATTCCATAATGCCGGAAACGCTAGAGGAGCAATGCTCAATTACTTTGAACACATCAATTTTTTCCTCAAATGATGAGCCTTTTATGCCAGCAAGTGGAGACGCAAACAGAACTATGATTTCCTCTCCACAGGAACTAATTTCTAATGAAATTGATCGAGAAATTAATGAGCAGACAGTTGAATCTGGTCTGTTACCACAGCCACCAAACTCTTTCCTTGTAAACAATATTCCAATGCGTTCTTCGTCTACATGCTCAACCGAGTCCTCTAACTCGGTCTTCTCCACCTTTTCAAGAATGTCTTCCTATTCCTCATACTCCTCACCATCAGACGCCCACAATTCTATGCTCTCTCCTAATGCCACAGATTTGAACATTGAAGACATTGAGCACGCTATTAATGAAACCCCAGCTTCTTCTCCAGAAATGATGGATGATGTTGCAAAGGGAAACAAGATTGTCATCTCCTTCACTGAAAAGCCAGACATGAAAAAGCTGAGGGCAAAGCCAACGTCCTCCCTGCCGTCTACGCCGATGAAATCTGCAAGAATCGGAAAGCCTTCCCAAGGAAAGCCCGGAAAGAAAAAGTCTGCCTTCCATGACAAACCTGAAAACCATGTGTGCCCTGTATGCCATGAGTATCTTGTCCGAGATTTGCCAAGACACATGAGAACGCATGAGACAAACGGCCGGTTTAGATGTCCTTTCCCCCGACATCTTTGCCGACATAAGAGAGGACAGTTTAATCGCAAGTACGATTTCAAGAAGCACCTCTTGCACACGCACTTTCGATTCGATTACGACAAAATCGTGAACCGATACAAGAATCTGAATTCTAAACTGGGGCATGAAGGTACATGCGCGCATTGTGGACGAAGGAGTACTGGCGAAGATTGGCTGGAAAACCATATTCTCACTTCGGACCCAAATAAAAGATGCAAGGGATTATCAATTGAAAAAAGCTGTCAGTGATCTATCCGGTGGAGTAGGAATCCTCTTTCTATAATCTAGCTGGTGCTGGCGCTGGCCCAAATGTACTTTTACTTGCTACATTCTGCTATCCCTGGTCTTTTAATAATACTGGCCCAAATGGTGGGAAATGGGTTTTAATGTAACTAATCGGAAACCTGGTGGTGATAGTTATACTTTATTTATCTACGATTTTATAATATTTTTATTTGTCTGATTTGCCAAAAGGTATTTGCTTGTTATCAGTGGTGGTTAGGTTCATTTATCATATAGTCTCTTGTTTAAATTAATCGGCTTGTATTTCATTGTTCACTCTTATGACAATTTCGCTCTATGGATTATGGAACTCTTTTTTTTTTACTTCCTTTTGAAGAAGTTCCAGTCTAGCTATAGAAATGTATATACGATCAAAACAAGAATATTTCAGTGAAAAAATCAGTGGCAAAAATAGACAATCTTGGTTATAAGAGATAGAAAATGTAACTTTGTTTGACCATGATGAGGACTGGGCCCAGATCTCGTTTGCCTATGTTTTATCCAAGTTACTTGGGCTGCTCTTTGCCTATATTCTGCTTGTGTCACCTAAAAAATAGACATTTTGCATTACCATTCAACTTCCACTTTAGGGAATAGATAGGTTTTGCTTTTCTTGTCACGATGCCATTGCTTATTGCTTCATTTCCTGTTTGGAAGCATCAGACCAGAACTTGTGTCTATTTGTGGTTTGTGAAATGAAAACATGGGCCGTACAGATGTCGTCTGTTTAAGTGAACTATCCTATCTAGGATTAGTGGAAATGAGCACATTAAACACTCCTTGCAGTTTGATGATGGGTTTACAACATCTATCATCAGGCATTGTCAAAAGGCAGGGTCTGTGACAGCTCTGCCAATATTGAAGACTTTATTTGACAAGGTCTTCAAACCATCGGCAAAGGTTCCAGCAATCGTTGTGCTAATGCCAAGGACAATACAGTAGTAGATGCTTGCCAACATGCGTCAAGCACTAAAACGTTTTCCAAACATATCGAAAGCTCTTCCGCAGCTGTTAACTGTCGTCCACTGCCAATAGGATTAAACGCATTTTTGTTTTGCTTGTTATCTTGATGTTGCAAAAAAGAGCCGCGAGGAGAAGACCGGTCTGAGACCGAAAGATGTTGTAAATACTGTCAGTTTCCTGAAGCAGAAAGTTCTGGTTTTAAATTAGGAAATGCGCATCTCTTTGCTTTGCAGGATTCGATTAACCGCTTCGCTTTTACCCACACACTTGACAGACTAACATTTTTTTTGTCCTTTTCTTTTGCTGCTTTTGTTTTTATTCAGAGAGGAGCAGTAAGTGGAGGAGGAATGTCCCCACTCCTTCCTTTCTTCCTGGTCAGTCTCACAACTCTATACCAATGACCCCGCGAACCTTTTCACCGTCTGTCTGCCTTCTTATCCGATATCGCAAGTCTCGTTGCCTGTATCTGTATCCTTTTCTCCGTTGATGATGGAAAGTTTTCAGAATTACTCGGCAATTGAACAAGACCGTCGCTGAAAGATGCATGATTAAAATTAGGACCATGCCAGTTGACCGTTGGGTAAACTCTATCTCCAGAACCACGGCCAAAGAGTCAGACACACACGACTTAGATGTACCATTCACCATGAACATTGAAAACTGATTGTTGTTTTTAGACAATTTCTTCCCATTCCGTTCGTTTTTGTCTCTTTTATGATTCAGTATAACATTGTGGCTGAACATTTTAAGACGTGAATGATAAATTCTAGACCAGGTTCTCAGCGGTTTTGGAATGCAATGCTATCTCCCCAATGCTTTGCCTAAATCCTTGAAGCTGCTCTACATATGAAATGGGTAATGGCAATTGCCAAAAAAATTTCGTGTCTTTGTTTTAGTGGCAAGTTTCAAATTGTAGAAAATTTCAATACAAAGATTTACACTCTTTCAGAACAAGTCAATTGTCCTAGGCAATAATTCACTATCAATTTTGATGGAAAAGTCTTAGGCCTACTGTCACAAGTATTCGTACTTTTATCCACTGGTTGAACATCTCGGTGTAGCGCTTTGGGTTGTAGTTGTTTATCTTAAACTCCATCTGACAATTGAGGAGAACACAGAGAGCACGGGCCCAAGCATACGGTTAAGCTACAGTATAAGCGACTCTCCATCTGAACAGAGCAGGAACACATGATTTGAGACTTGGGTTTATGGTGACTGCTTGTCTTGACTTCCCTTTCAATGGCATGCAATCAACCTTAAAGGCTTCCACGCTTGGTGTAGTGCCCGGTCTCTCCTGTTCTAATTGATTTCTTAGTGGCTCTAAAGACTGTGACGCGCGGCAGCTTTTCTGGATATATTTAGCCTGTACCTTAGGCGGAAGAAGGTCTAATCATGAGTTTCCTGGGTGCCGAGGAGCTGCGATTTGGTGTTTGACAGCTGGTTCGTACCGGCTCGTGTGTCCCAGGCACGCTTTGGCACTTATCTTTCGATTGTTAATATATTCTCCTCACTATACAGCAGGTTTTTCACATGTTTGTTCCCAGATACGGGAATGTGCGGCGTTTATCACTGCAGGGACGATTCGGGGCTGGACTATGGATCTAATAAGAATGCTTAGCTGGGAAGCCCGCATCTGGTCAGAGATGCCTTTTGCCAAAACTGGAATCTTACGCAATTTAATTTTGCCCACTTTCACGGTCCTAAAGTGTTCGGTTTCGCTTTCGGTTATCTTGCTCTAGGTATACATTGCAAGTTCGAATTCGCTCTTGGAGATTCGAGATTCGAAAAGTCAAATTGGAAAAAAGATCAATTCTCAAGATCTGATCTCTCCAGTGACACATACATAAATGGGCATACTTGTGAAAGTTACCGGTCCACTATACTCTCAATATTATGACTCCTTCCCATAGCAGATCTTTCCTGCTTTTCTTCAGATCTTGCATTATAATCGAAACTGGATTAATTAGCTGCACTGAAGATGCCGTGACAAACGTTTGAATCATAGTAGTCCACCAATACAAACGCTTACTATTTATGCCTCGAACCACAATGAATTCCTGAAATATATTTCTCATTACAATTAACAACAAAGTGTCTGATGATTTTTCAAAACCTATCCTAACATGATGGACAGTGTACCCCTCTTTAAAAGTAGAACAGCCAGTGGACTTTGGTCTAAGTTCGTTGTCAGCAATGAACAGAAACGAATTGAGATTCAATAGACGAGTGAAAAGTTTTCGCATGTAACACTATAGAAGTGTACACTAAACAGAAAGGGAATACAATGTTTTATTCATCAACTATAGAATCCCGAGGTCCCAAACGGCATTTGAAAAAAATCTCTTCATTTTACAAAACAAAAACGTAATGCCGTACGCCGAGTGTTTAGGTAAATTTTTGGCTTAGGCCTCCCTTTTAGAAAATAATAAGAGCCAACTCTGCTCTAACCGAGGAATGAATGTAAGTAAATTGATACGAATCTATTCTATTGCTTTTCAAAGGTTATTTCACCAGCTTTCTAAAGGGAACTAGAACTAATCATAAAGTTTGAGAAATGTGATTAAAATAATCCAGATTTAGCTACCATTGTAACCGAATAAGAAACGGGCTTACCAGCAATTTAAGAAAGAAATAGATGAGGGATTCTCTAAATTTATACAAACTGAAATTAATCAGTTCATCACGAGTTGCACAAAAGCTTTCTTCACTAGCTTCAAGGGTCTACAACATTTCTATTGTTGTAGCCAAGGTTCAATTAAAACGTACCGCCAATTCACCATGCTCTTTGTAAAGAGTAGGAGAGAAAAATTGGGCCTTTTTCTTTTCCATCAAAACTCAGTCTATATATGATGCATATCAGTTACAAGGCAAACACGACATATCCGATGACTATCGGAATGATAGCAGAGTTTTAAACGAGATGTAATAATTTGATAAACCGTTCGGATAACTGAAAAAATAGGATTTACAGACGCTTCTAACAGCCGGCTGTAACACAATGGGAAAGAATTACGGTTCAAAAAGATGAAAAATACTCTTCTTCCAGTCAATAGCAAGTGATAACAGTATCAATGGACGATTTCCGTGTATTTCAAAGACTTGGCTTCCATATCAACTAATAGAAAAGAAGAGTGATGATGATGTTAGATAGTAGAACTATGACACAAAATATGTCAAGAACACAGAAAATAGGTTAAGAGTTTTCCCCCATTATGTGCGCTTTTTACCTCACAGAAAGGATTTCTGCCCTTTATCAGTTGGAATCAATCAACAGCCCTGTTTGTTATCTAGCTTTGAATTAGCTTCTAATTCGACCGATGCTATTTAAAATCCAGGCTATTTAGCGCTTGATGAAAACCGTTGAACTCTTCTTGGTTTTCTGATTTTATTCAATAATATGATAGGTTCTGCTTGCAGGTAGAATTTCGAAAGCCATTCTTTAAACCCTGGGATGAAACAAAAGTTACGAATTCAGTGTCTACCAACATCAAGTGGATACTCTTATTGTGTGCAACTTTTCGTCCTCTAAGCTGTTTACAACAGTCCTCAATACACTTTCATTCTACAAGGATGGTGACCGATGGGATTTCTAAACATCTTAGACCTAGGTCTCGGATTGAGAGCCAAATAACAACCTCTAAAAACGAAGCGTTTGAGTTCCAGGGTATGGATTCTACAGCATTTTATAAAAAAAAGGAATCTACTTAGTTTCTAAGATTGTCAGTATCAGCAATTCCTGGCCTCGAATGCTTTGGAAACATTCATCACTTGTAAGTGGTTCTTTCGTTCCATTTTCTATTGTCCTTTTACCGAGAGCATTGTAATTATCTACACTTTTTCCAAAAGCTCGTCAGTACCACGGTTCGTAGAGTAGATAACGAAGAAGTGTCCACAGTACTGAAATTCCCTCTAATGAAGTCTACTCGACTGCGCATTGCATCTTCTTCTGCTGGAGAATAGCCGCTTCCGTCATTACCAACACGTTTTATCAAATGGAATGTGTTCGTCTGCTTAGAGCAAAAGACGATTAAAACCCTGCCCCTGGAATTATGGACTTTATTCTTTTACTAAATTAGTTATTTCTACAACTGAGATCATGATCAACACTTTTCAAAAGCATTTACGAAGGGCCAAACTCAGATTTGGACTAAACTTGGCAAGCGAAGACTGTTCTTGTGTGAAATCATTTAGCCCACGTTGTGGGCTATGCGCTTCATGAGCGTATCCTATCCATCCTTCTCTGCGATTATGCAAAGCTAAGCGAATCCCATCAGATTCTGTACTGGTAGATCTTGAGGCAGATACTGTGTGATCAAGCCTACGGAAACTTCTAAAAACAGAAACAGTGCTCAATTACAGAGTGATCCTGGAACCCACTAAAATTCTTCCTTAGTTTTTTCACTCGCCCAAGAATATTTCAATAGTGACGAGAAAAGTTTTCTATTACAGTTTGAGCTGTCACTCTTTAAGGTTTGCAGTTTGCTACCACGTTTACCAAACACTCATCCACTGCCAACAATCACGCAAAAGGGTTATTGAATCAATGCACTTCAAAAACGTTCTGGTTGATAATAACACGCATCTACTGTAAAATTTAGAAACATGCTGCATGGTAAAACGTCACCGGCGACACGTTGAGCCATTCAGAGACAAGTTGGCTAAATAATGTATGAAACTGACTCTAGAGATGGCATTACGTTGCCGAATCTAATATATGCAGCCGGATGAGGATGACTCAAAAAAAAAATCTTTCTTTTTCTCACTTCTCTTGTTAATACTTAAATAGCCCTTTCAGCTTTATTTTCACTTGAACATTATCTCCTTCACAGCATATACAATGTCCTCACAGTACGACATCGAATCCTCCGCGATGAGCAGATCAAGCTCCGCTGAAAGTACTGCCAGTAGTATATCCTCAACCAGATCTTCTACACCAATCGGAATACGGCTTCCTGCTCCAGGTATGCTTTTGCCAAACAATTTGTATTAATGATGTTTCTCTGGCTAATCTGATCAACATAGGTCAATCGTCGCATGTCGATGTTAATACTCCCAGTCTGCCACCTACAATACTCCTAAAAGGACCAAGCTCGAAATCTCACTACAGGAACTAGGAGGGATAACGAATCTACTTGCATATCTTTTTTTCTAGAATTGGGTGGAAATCAGATTGTACTTTTATGAATAAAACTGTTTGGTTGAAAAAATGAAATTTATTTAGTTGCCATTAATTTCCTTCCAAGAACTCATACCCGATCCAAATGTCCAAAAGTAATTTGCCATGTAGCATGTCGTAGCTGATCTATAGCATCTCTATGAACAAGAGAATTTTCCATTTGCAATCGCAAGCCTCAAGCCGTTGGAGAAAACGCTGTTCTGAATTTAATTTCACCCAGTTCAGTTTCACAGTGATGGAGTTAAGACTGGCACAACAGATCGCGCGGAATTCACCCCCTGAACTCTTCCCCCAACTCCAAATACTCTGGTGTGCGAGCTCTGATTTTAGCTAATGCAGATACGTGGTCGAGGTTGGCATAACTCACATCTGTCTCGCAATTGTTCATTATTACTGTCTTTGTGGAAGAGACCCTCAGCGAAATTTCCGCTGTGTATTCGTCCTTGTTCAAAGTCCCTGGGTGCTGGCCACTTCCATCCAAACCGCCCACTCAACACCAAAAACTGTAGCCCAGCACTTTCCTCAAGATCATCGCCATTGGGAAGAATGACAACAACAGCACAGCCCATTGGAGCAGAGGGCAACCTGTATAAAGAACTCGATTCTTATGAAATCAAGGGTAACGATCATTATGACCAGTTATTAAGAACATTTGACACTGATAGCCCTGAATCAAGCTTTACGAGGAGTCTTGAAGCCGTTTATGAGTTGTTGACATTAACATTGACTGATCTAGACATAAGCGTATCAACGTTGCAATTCCAACTTCCTTTGAACTACAGCAAGCGTGATGGACCGAAAATCAATGTTGTTGGAACGCTTGTGACAAGAAAGACACCCGGCGCTTTTAACCAGCCAAGTAAGCGATTTAGATCGTCATTTGATACCCTTTTCTCAAAATGTCTAACTTTTTTGGGGTTGCGTAGATATCATAACCTATCTTCAAGGAGGCCCAGGGTTCCAATGTAAGATGCTCAACTTTGACAAATTACTTCTTTTACTGACAATAACTATTGAGTACAGGCTCTCCTTCGCTGTATTCTTCCCCTCGGACAAAGTTCCTCTTGGATCGTGGCTTTCAAGTTTTTTATCTTGATCAACGCGGCACTGGATATAGCACACCAGTAGATGCCAAGTGCTTGGAATCCTTTAGTATGTTTTTGGCACTAACAACAAGAGGAACGGCGCTAACATTGACCATGAAACAGAAACAGTTGAGGAACAGGCCGAATATTTGCTTCATTTTCGAGCTGATAACATAGGCAAGCACATTTAGTATTTGGAAGACAAAATCTTGACTGCTAACAGGATGCAATAGTGAGAGACTGCGAAGAGATTCGAAAGATTCTTTTACGGGATGCAGAGGATAAAAGATGGTCTCTTTTGGGACAATCATTTGGAGGATTTTGCTCCGTTACATATTTGTCCTTTTTGTGAGTAAGCCTTAACCACAAAACAATTGCCAAAACTAACACACATTTATAGTCCAAAATCTTTGAAGCAAGTCTTAATTACAGGAGGAATTCCTCCATTGTTGAAAACCCCCGATCAAGTCTACCATGCTACGTATGCAAGGACCAAAGAGAGAAACATCAAGTACTATAACAAATTTCCCCAAGATATTCCCAAAACTCGAGCTATTTTGGATTATCTTTCGAAAAATGAGGTTCTGACGCCTAACAACGGAACCCTCTCTGTTGAAAGATTTCAGCAGCTAGGAATTGAATTCGGAAGACAAGGAGGAGTGGATGCTGTTCATCACATTGTCCAACGATTTTATTACGATTTGGAGACATACGGAAGACCGAGTTATTTTATTTTGAATCAGATACAGTCAGAGCAATCATTCGATACAAATGTCATTTATGCTGTGCTCCACGAAGCGATTTACTGTGAAAATGGTACAGTTAGCAACTGGTCAGCTGATCGGCTTCGCGCAACCGATCCCGAGATGAAGCAGTTCAACTATCCCGAAATGTCAAAAACAGAAAACTCGGAAAGCCTCATTTATTTTACCGGCGAGATGATTTACAAATCAATGTTTGAGGACTATCCCGAACTACGTCGTTTCAAAGATGTTGCAGAATACCTCGCGCAATACAGCGATTGGTCACAGTTGTATAACGTGGAACAACTAGAAAAGCTCACAAATAGAGAGTATTACTCAAATCATCCAGAGAATATCGTTGTTCCTGTTGTGGCTGCTACCTACGCTGAGGATCAATATGTCGACTTTGAGTTAACAGGTGAGGCTGCAAAGCATATCGGAGGCATAAGAAGATGGATAACGAGCGAATTTTTCCATAATGGTTTGTCTATGGATGCTCCTCGTGTATTGTGGGCCCTGTTCAGCTTAATTGAGGGAGAAGTAGAGTGATTTCAAGTTGAGGTCCAAAAGATTTGTGGCAACATGAGCAAACTCGATATCCTCAATACATGCCATGTTAGTCATAAGAGCGACTATCTGAGTAGCATGTTTATTATCTAGTCTCTGGTAATAATCCATAATTAATGGTTCATAAAAATCTGAAAAATTGCCCTTGGTGGACTACACTACATTGAAAAGGAGTTGAAATTCGTGGTCTTGACATTTCAAAGTGTGATCTATGTAAGAAACCAAGCAAATAGAACCGCTTTGCCCCTTTTCCCTTCTACGAAACAGAGAATTTAAACAACCTGGAGTAGAAACATATCGGCTTGGATCGGTCTTTATTCCCATCTCGGTTTCTAGAACACTATCATATGCTAGTCACGTGCCTATGCTTATCACCTCATCAGTGAGTATAAAGTCCGAATGTGTCCTCTCAAACTCTATATCAATCCGATTTTTCTGATGTGATCAGTTAAGGAACTAACGGCAACCGTTATTGAGTTACAACTCGTTGCTTTGTACTGGTCATGGCCTATATCAGAGCAGCTTCTAGTGATCTGCTATTGCGTGTTATACTAATCTTCATCTTGTTGACGTAAACAACACTTTGGGTCATCATCATCACCAGCTTTCTTCTGTAAAACAGCCTCACGCGATAAGGTTTTCCACATAAGATTAAATATATAGTGTTTATGTGAACACCCAAGTTTGACCCCTACGCAGCTTTCAAAGCCCAGGTAGACGGGTAGACTTTTATCGCGAATAGCGGAGAGAATGTGGAGCTTTATGATAACTCGAAAACATGGGGCAGTAGATCTAGACTTTGTCTATGCTGAGAGAAAGCAGAAGATGCAACGCTCCTGACAGCCAGTGGGACCCTTAACCTGTCTTCTTAGCTGCTGCCTGCGAAGGTCACAACTCTCTATTGCAGCCTCAAGAATAGAGTTTCCGTCAGTTTATTTCACATGCTCCGGAAGGGATCAAAGCTATATATTTCAGCCCTTGTCTGTCTCATTCTAAAGATCTGGTCTTCTTTATTGAGCGCTGGACAAATTATAATCTCTGATCTCACTTACAAAAGCATCAAGAACAAAGTGCTGTCATCGGTGAAACACATCCTGCAACCTAAAATAGTTGCTCAACATAAGAAGATCATTTTAAACAACCGACAAGGCGAGGTTTCAGTAAATTTTTCTATAAAGCCGAGGTTTCGCCCCTGAGATACAATCACGTTGAAACCGAAGGATCGTATCATCGATCTAGCTCAAATCTAAAGTTGCACAGATTACAACTTTGCTTCTCGAATTAAACACAGGAAGAAAATCTTATTAGCCCTCAGACCCTTCTTCCCCACTAAAAGCGAATACTTTTCTGCCGAGATCTTTCACTTTGTGATAAAAGAAATATACAGAAGAATCAAAGTGTGTATGTCGGTAAGAAGCACCTAAATTCAATTAGATTTTCTTTTTAATGTCAGAATCTGCAAACTCCCAGTACCTTTCTCAGCATTTATTTCAGAGCATAGTACGCCATTGCATATTCCCTTTCACAACATGAAATTCACATCCTCACGCAACACTGATGCAAAAAAGAACCGGAAGCAGCTGCCAATAGATCCAGACACATTGGAGCTATTTAGAAAGTACATTCAAGAGGTTAGCAGAAGAGTGCTTATCGACTCTTTTCCGGAAAGCCCTCCAAACTATGACAGCCTTCTGCAGTATCCGCGATGTCCGATATATTCTCGTACTGAGGAATACCACGAGCAGCTTCCTGGATATAGTCCAACCATTTACAAATCAGGAGTTATACAAAGAAAATGTGAACTCAGAGCACCTTATGATCAATCAGCATCTAGAAATTGGAAGTCTTGCTTTGTAGAGTTGAACAATACCCAGTTGAATATTTACACCGTTGGACCGCCCCTTGACGTATCCTTTGCAGAAGCTGACATTAATTGCGATACATTTAGCAGCTTGGCACAAGAAAACTGTAATCAGGATAATACGAGTAACTCAATTAAGAGACAGTCACTATTTAAGAGCCTGGGCAGGAGAAAAAGAGAAAATAAACAGGAATCTATACCCTCCGCTCAGACCCGGACTTTAATAAAGTCATACACCCTTCAATATGCAAAACTAGGAATCGCTAAGGACTACAAGAAGAAGCCTCATGTTCTTCGGCTTCGGCTTGAATGCGAACAATTTCTTTTGAGCTTTGATTATGCCATTGACATGATTAACTGGTACACCGCTTTATCTATTGGAAGAGATGTGGCTTTGGCAATAGAAGAACGAAAGATGCCTGATTATACCACGATTGCCACACGGAGACATCGGGGAGGTGATTTCAGACATACAACTTCTACTAGAAACAGAAACACAAACATAGACCCGACGTGGCCGGAAGAAGCGACATCATCGCCACAGAATGGTTTTTCCATCCAAAGAGATGGCGCAGGAACAGAGTCTGATATGGGCAGTAGGCCATTGAGTTTTGCATCTGATTCATCACCTATCGCCTTAGACATTCCTATTTCCGCTAGTCAATCAAGAGTTGGCTCTAGTTCGCAATATTTCCTGCAAAGTTCTCCAGAAATTATTGTTTCACCAGGGGGCTCAGTCCCATCGTTTTCATTTTCTCATTGCTATGAAAATAATCAGAACAATGACAGACGCCAACCGGGGGTTGAATTGGCTCAGAATGTAAACACCAAAGACAATCGTGATTACTACGATAAAAATAAAGCGTCATTTAGAGATACTAGAGATACTTTGGAAATCAGAAGCATTAATTTCTCAGAACCTGTTTCGGGGACACCCAATACGCCTTTGTCTCAAAATTATGATTCCATCGATCCTTTGACAGAGCTTGAGTTGCCCCGTCCATTAAGCATCTCTGCCGGTAGTTCTTCTTGCATTTCTAGATCAACTCTAGATCGAACAAGCACTTCTTCTTCTATCAATCCTCTTGAACTTGTGGATGAAAAGTGGAGTCCAACGAAAAAGTCCTCTAACCTTGCAAGACTGGTTCGGCATGCTGAACTGTGTATTCCTCCGTTACTGGCTATTGACAGATGGGGTGAAACTCCCATCATTAAGTCTTCTTCAGTTCCTCTGAACGAAGTTCTCAGCATGACGGAATTGAGAGAAACTCCTTTATTCGAAGCTATTCCCAAGACTCTTTCTGGTGAAGATAACAGAGATACTCCAGAAAAATTCACCTTTTGTAGAAGGTACACCGTTTCTAGAGACGGAACACTGGTGGATGATTTTTAACTCTTGAATTTATGCATGGATGATGAGCATTGGCAACTTATAAGGCTGCCACATTTTTTTATGTTTTTTGTTTGAATTGATTACTTGGAAATGACAAGTTTTGTACAGTAGATACGTTTTTGTTTGCTCACAAGTTTTGTCTTAGGTTTGAAGTGATTGCTTTTAGTCACTGCATTTAACGCTTTCAGGTACTGCTATGTTGTCAGTAGAAGATCAGTGGATTTGGTAGATAAGGGATTTAGTCAATAACCACAGGAAAATTGCCATGAAAGCTTTCTGGCAATGTTTGCTAGGGTTAGAGCTACAATCATTGGAGACAAGTAAGCCATACTTCTATAGATAAAACAGATGTACTAATGCCTAACAAGTTAGATAATAGAGGTTACACCGTATAGCCATCTACAGAGTCACAATGCCAACATCCAAATTGAATGTTTGCATCCATACAACACGAGTTATATGAATCTTAAACACATTTTAAAATCCGTGGAAGACTGGAAATTGGAATTAACGTTACTGAGTATTATCAGAGTTTTTCTCCCCAGAGACAAAAGCTGAAGAAATGGCGAATAGTGATCGGAAATGGATCTGGGCACCCAGCTGCCTTTACCAGATACTGAAAGTAAAAGTGTAAAGTTGACCAAGCCTTCGATTCCACAAAGGAGCTACTCTATCTAAAGCATTTACCACATAGCCATCCGTAACAAAGTAACTTATTCTATAATTTGCCAGCCATAATAAATAAATGATAAACTTATGTGTCATAATTTAAAATCTCCAGCTTCCGCAATAGCTCTGCATATTTAGAACTGCATTCCCGATCCCAATCATTACCCTTTTTTGGCTCATACAACTTCTTCTTGCTAAGATTATCATCTAACAGTCTAAATTCCGTTTCCACTTCAGTGAAAGAGGGATGCAGTCTGGTAGCTTTTCTATATGCGTTGAATACTTTTTTTGTCAGAGATTGAGAAATGTTGATTTTTCCAGGTTCTTGATCAAGTAAGGAAGCAGTTATCACCTTCAGCCTCGGCAGATTCCAACCAGGCGCCGACCTGAGATCTCCATGTTGGACAAATCCATCAAAAACGGAAGCATAAAAAGAGGTAGATAACGGTATATGAAATTTTTCAAGCGACCTAATCACTGAAATGACTCTCTCAAACCCATCCTTTGGTAATGTACAATAAAAATCAATGAATGGTTTGTATGTGTACCAATTGGGTACAATCAATATCGAAGAAGGTGAAAGTTCCCCTTGCTTGAGCAAAGGAGCAGCGAACTGGTCCAAAATCATATACAGCCTTTTTACAAATTTTTTATCCATGCTGTTCATATCCAACAGCCCCATTGACACTCCAATAGATTGGATGTTATCCGAAGCTCTAGAATCCACCGACAGCAAAATACTCTGCGCTAACGAGACGTTCCCACATGTTATGAGCCCACGAATCAAGGTATTTATTACTTTGATGTCTAGAAAATGGCCAGTTGTAACCAGTTGGGTATAATACTCAAGAAATTTTTTCTCATCCGCTCGCTTGCATCCATAATAGTTCATCAATGTTAAATAGGTGATTCTATCTGGTTTGAACTTGTATTGCCTAATGAGAGTTTCAATTTCACCCACCAATACTGGACTGTTCACCTCGGTAACTATTTGCATCAGCAAATTGAAAGTTGAAATTTCTGGTTTTAGTAGGCTACTTGATACCAAATCTTGGAAAGCTTTTATGACGGCAACCGCTGCTGACTTCTTATCAGTAGTCGTCCTTGAGTCATGTTTAAACTTGGCCCTTAGCAAGGCATTGTATTCGTGTGTAGAAACGGGCATCCGGGCTTTCGTCACATCTTTCAGGACTCTAGACAAGTGGAAGAAGTTGCTCGACGAAATAAAACATGCAATGAAATCTTCCAAATGGGTAGGCTTTATAATGAGCGGAGCATGTTCAGGAAGATTGCAATATGCTTGGAATAGAGCATTATGATCTCGTGTTCTTGAGTCCTCGGGATAGAGCAGCCGGAGGAAATCCGCATATTGCTGGGATGAAATCGAAAGGGGGGAGTTTTCAGCAACGCTGAATCTCTTTTTTTTCACCTCCTGATATGTTGGGTTCAGTTTGAATACGTAATAATGAAATATGGAAGACGCCTCCGAAAACGACGGATCCTCGATAGAACCAAACAGCCACTCGGAAAACTCTTCCAAGTTCTCATGTTCGAATTCACTAGCACCGTCTTCTACTTTCCCCTCTTTCTCTTTTATTATCGTGGTATTAAAAGTGCCAAGCGAGTTTGTACTTGATTCTGTCTTTCGCAGTCCAGACAATGAAGTTTCTGGTGATTCGTCGAGGTGATCCGTTCTTAGCTTGTGTTTAACTATCGACAGAAAAGCTTCTTTGGCATCACCAAACTCTGAACCCCCAAATCCAAATTTCTCTTCCTTGTCGATCAGCTTTGAAACCGTTTGTATGGGATCCTCCAACTTTTGCCCTTTCGTACTGGAAGCAGCCGTTATGCTGGAGGTGAACGGGAACTCGCGTAGAACCTTGTCAAGTGTCGGTGCCCCCTCCAGGTCCAGGAGGACGGAAGATGAATGATACTGAGATACAAGGCGGCTTTTCCGCCAGCAGCAGGCTCTTATGGGCCGGAGTGTGGCATTTCTAAATGTGGTCCTCACTGAGAGTGAAGGGTGCATGACGGGTGGAAGAGTGCGTGTTGGCACAATGCACCAAACACTAGTATAAAACAAGAGTAGGTGACGAATGCCGTACAGATCCGGCAGACCTGTTACCGAACGGTACCTCCACCACAGACAAAAAGGGATCGAGAGGGAAAGCACAAGCCCTGGATATATAAAATCTGGGTTCTAGACTAAGTGTGTAGTCCGATAGATAGAGTATGGAGAGTTTGCACAGCCAATGTAAAGTTGCCCCGAAGGCAAGTGAGGTCGGGTATCATCATGCTGTACCTTGGAGGGTCGTGATAGGAGTGTAGGAGAATAGCACATCTTCCCACTTGTCCTTAATCTTACTCTTCATGCTTTTCTCCAATAAAACTCCTGGAAACTAGTGGAAAATGACATCAAACACAATATTGTCCAATGAGTTCCAGCTCAAGACCGAGGAGTCACTACTACGCGCACCAGTTATGGAGATCAAACAACATTTCAAGCAGGCTCAAAAATCGATCAAAAAGGACACAGGGGCGATCTCAAAATGCCTCAGCCTCATCAGCAAGTCTTTTGATGAGACCAAGGAAGCTGGGATTAGTTCCGAATCTCAGGAAGCCCTGGATAAAATTTCAACAATGATCGAGCGTGTTAAAAACTTGAAGAGGAAGCTGGTTTGCCTGCAAGATCAGGATGGAGAGGCTGTGGCCAGACTGAAGGTGAGAATGGAGTTCCTTGGCGAACTGAAAGCAGTTGAACCCACGGATGTTCACCGTATGACTTTCTCAAATGAATGTCTGCAACATAAATGGTCTTCTATGGCTTCTCGTCTCTCATCATCAAAAGCTGTCAAGACCAAGAATGATGGGGAAATGTTTGATTTGCTGGATGCAGTTGAAGATACAGGGTCAAATGGATTATTAAACATCACCAAGTTTGAAGATTGGAATAGGAAAAGAGTGAACAGATACATCATTGAACATCTTTTGCGAGACGGCTCTTTTGAAACTGCTCAGCTTTTGCTGGAGAAAAAAGATTTTGGATGCCCAAATGGCCTAGTTGATTTTGGTACTTTTAAAAGAGCTGTCTCTATACGTGATAGTCTGGTGAAGCACGAATCTCCTTCTGAATGCTTAGAATGGTGTGTTGAAAACAAGCCTTTTTTACAAAGTATTGATTCAGATTTGGAGTTTAGTCTTCGTGTTCAGCAGTTTGTTGAATATCTTAGAGTTGGAGAAACAGGAAAGGCAGTCCAATTTTTCCAAGTTCATTTGATTAAACATTCAGATCGACATTGGAAAACTGTGAGAACGTGCAGTGCACTCTGTGTCTTTACACCTGCTACAATTGACGAACTTTCAAGTTCAACGAAGAATGCTGATTCATATACTTTTGACATCAGTTTGCAAACCTATCATGAATATTTTAACAAGTCAAGATATGAAGAACTTGCTGACAAATTTATTGAGGCGTTCTTAAAGAGCAATGAGTTGTGCTTGGAGTCGCCTTTAGTGAGATATCTATATTATGGTCTCCGTTCTTTAAAGACAAGATCTTGTATTGATAATACTTCATCTTCATCTCTTAATGATGAGTCTACAAGTTTAGAATTTGATCGACAACTTGTCAAACGTCAACGAACATTGAAAATGACAAATACTAGCGAAACAGAACTTCGCTTGTCTCATCATCACATAGAGAGTGGATACGTACCGACCTCAATATCATGTCCTGTCTGCAGTCCAGAGCTAAACCGATTGGCTAAAAGAATCCCCTTTGCTTATCACTCTCGGTCTCATGTTCCTGATGAAAGCGTCTTATTGCCTAATAATACAATCTACAGTTGGGGAGTGTTAAATTCTGTATCAGAGCATTTATCGCTTGGCCCAGGAAAGTTTAAAGATCCTATTGACCTGGAACACGAATACGAATCATACCAACTTAAAGACGTCTATCCAACTTAGCAAGGAATGAACTGTGACATCAAGCAATTGAATTCCAGATGTATGCGTTTACATTCAAGCACTTTCATCGTCAGAATCATCATCTTTGGTCTGCCGTCTCCGATTGCTAACGGTTTTGGCAGTTTTTTTATTTACACTCTTTCCCTCACTGCTTTCGTCTTTCTTGGTCAACCGAAAAACATACATCCTCGCCTTTCTCTCTTCAGCTTTTTTGGTTGTATCCTTCATATTGTTAGTCCTCCTGTGGTGATAAAACGGGAACAAATCCCAGTTGAATTGACTGCTCCGTTCAACTTCGAATCCCTGAGATTTTGCTAACGCTTTTATTGTCCATGAAGCATATGGTTCTCCTTCAAATAAAGTCACTACCACGCGTGATTTGGGCAAGAGAAGACAGCGAACAGATTCAAAGAAACCGAGAAGTAACTTCTGGTTATCAAGGATGTTGCGGTCCTGGTCCTTTATCCGTTTCCCAGTATGCGGGAAATTGAAAATGACAGTATCGAACTTTCTGAACTTTGTTATAGATTTCGAGCGTCCAATTCTTTTCGGAGTAAAAGGCGTCTCACTGTTTACAACGGGTTCAGAATTGTTAGTTTTATACTTGAATTCCTTGTGTTTGTGAATCTTAGTAGCATCTATGCCAAATAGAATATCAACAGGATGAGAAGCATCATAAGAAGGTAAAGCAGATTGTTCTAAATCTTCATTCTCCAATTCTTTCCCTTGCATAGCTATATCGGGATTTTCTGTGTTATCATCAAAAAATTTATCATCACTATTCTCATCTTTGCATATCTTATCTGTCAAACCTTGGTTAGCTTCCTTTTCATGTCTTAGATAGTGTAAACAATGAGGTCCAGTCACTGGATACTTTTCAATGACAGTGGCTTCATCATCATAAGCCGTCGCAACAACATTTACACCACTGACATATTTTTGCTTAAGAATTGACATTGTAAAAGAAAAATCACCTTCTCCTATCAGAAGAACCTTATCCATAAATGAGAATGGTAAATATTCTCGGATCTTCTTCCAGCTTAGAGTAGGCCCAGAATTATTAGACAAAAGTTCTTTTCCATAACTTTCAATGCTCTGACCGTCCTCTTGAGACACTTTCAATCTCTTGGGTCTGTTTGCATGCTCTTCTCCAAGCGGCTCTTGTGTTTGTTCCAGTTCTCGTTGCAGCTTTCTTTCACGCTTATTCTTTTTCGTAAGACCCGATATTTTATCCTTGATTTGCTGCTTTTGTTTCTCTTCCGCTTCCAGTTTCCTTTCTTCCCTCATAGCTTCTTGGTCACTAAGCAGCTGTCTTGCAAGTGCACCTTCAAGTCCTTTTTTGCGAGACTTTAATAGTAAAACTCTTGATTCTTTGCGCACATTTGTGCGTGAGGCATTTAAAGCACTCTCGCATTTTGTTTTCTTTGCTTTTGAAACTTTTGAAGACTTGGGTCTGGTTAAAAATCCCATCTTTTAGAAGAATTGACTCCAGTTTTGCTATTCCATCCTAAACCAGGAACAGGATATATATTGGAAAAATATTGAGATGACTAAGTGCTTAGCTCATTATTTGAGTTGATGTTTTGTTACCCGCACTTCAAGTCTAATAGGAGAAGGTAAGTATGGTTTAGATAGTGGAATTAGTCTAGTGGTTACAAAAGTATTTTTTTAAAATTACAAGATTTACTTTCTCTATTGCTTTAAATCGGTTTTATGTAGTGAATAAGATGCTTGGGCTTGAGTCATAGTTTTCTCGTTAATAATCGTTCAGCTTCCTTTTGATTAATCAGACTTAGGAATCATGAAGATTGGGCTGTTAATATGCGATGAGAAACAGTGACTTAAGCTCAAGCATCTTATTCACTACATAAAACCGATTTAAAGCAATAGAGAAAGTAAATCTTGTAATTTTAAAAAAATACTTTTGTAACGGCTAGACTAATTCCACTATCTAAACCATACTTCCTTTCTCCTATGAGACTTAAAGTCCGGGCAATCAAACAAAGGCTCTTCTCATCAAATATTCCAGCCAGGCTGGTTTGAATGCTGTTTTTACTTGACCCTTTGTAATATAGATTAGAAGATACAAATGGAAAGTCGTAGGTCTGAAGATATTTCGATTAGTGTTAGGTAGGGAAGAAACGTAGAGAGAGGTTGATTTTCTTGGCTAGAATTTCTTTAATCGTGGAACGCCCAAAGTTCTAGATTGAGTTAGTAACTTGAATAAATAACAATAATAGTAATAATAACAATAAAAAAGTATTGATCATCAACACCTTACTATGGCTTACGTTAGGATTTGAATTAAGGATGCAAACGATGGAGCAACTTGGATGATTTCACAAGTCGTTCCAGTTTGTAACGCCACCCCATTTGTGTCGTGGCTCCCACTTGTAAGAGAGCTCAAAGAACTGCAATCAGGTCTTGAAATGACATCTTTCCTCTAGATACTTTGTCAATGACGATAAGTTTGGATTGCAAACTCTGAAAAGCCTTTTCATGAACCAAAATAGTGTGGAAAAGAAAATATTTGTAAACCCATACTTTTATATGCTTTGCTTGCTGATATTTCTGGAAAAATTTATAGTCGCACCACAATAAAAAACTTTTCCCTAAAGTTTCCCATGATGGAAGGAATTTTTTCTACCTCAGAGCATTGGTTCGAGCTGCTTTTGGGAAATATCAATAGATATTAGGAACAGTAGTGCTGAATGGAAGCTTGAAGGTTTGGTTTATGTGGTGACAATTTTTTTTCGAAAACATGAAAAAAAGACACGTCAAGAGAAAGCAACATACACCTTGAATTACAGTAAAACACTGAAGCTTTGTTAAATTAATTCAGATAAACTAATAGTTAAGACAATAGCAGTAATTACTATTCCCATACATCAAAGAAAGAAGTTGTGAAATACAAA